>JANHGN010005782.1:0-21633 GCA_024605025.1 Megaceryle maxima | reverse complement strand
TAATTTAATTTTAAGTGTAATACCACTCAAACTCCTAGTGTAATACCACTAAAACTTATTTTGTTGAAACACCTAGTCTTTCAAATGTGTTGCTTTGTACTTTCCTGTTCCTTTAGATCAGAACCTTGAGGATATTATGCTGAACCCTCATCCTTTAGTTAGGTATTATGATTCTTGAGTCTGCATGCTACACATAGATGCTCATATTTGTTAAAATTGGCTTCTGTTTTATCATTGATCAGTAATGGTATAATTTCTGTTCTCTGTCCTATTTTCCTGAGATGCTAATACCATCCATGTTAGTACAGAACAAAACGGAGTTGTATTTGTGATATAGAATGGAGTCAAATACAGTATTAAAAAAGGGGAACAGGACTGTAGTTTGGAGCCTGATAATACTGAAATAATAGTCTTGAAAGGGTCAGAATTGTGGGGGTTTTAATTCAATTATTCATCATTTGAAAAGAATTATAGATGTCATTATCTCTATCTTACTGTATGTTTTGGAAATGTCAGAAGGAATATGTAATATTCAGAATGATTACTCAGCAAGTGACTTGTGAAAAGTTATGAAAACAATATTATTATTTTCTCTCTAAAAGGGAAACATACAAAGAGTGGAATAATGTAATTTCTTTAAAACTGTTTCCAACACCATAAAAACATAGCACATAGCAGTTTGTTTTTTTTTTTTTTTAAGCTGAGATTGTTACTTCAGAAAAATCTCAGGTTTATGACAGCAGCTACTCAGTTAGGATTTAAAAGTCTTGCTAAAACCAGAATCTATTTTAGAAATAATTCCCTGGAAGCTTTAGATGTTACACAGCTTTTAGCATTAGAAAGAGACTGCTAGATAAAGCTATTTATATGGGTTTGATACATAGTCTTTTAAAATAAGTCATAATTTATGAAGCTGGAGCACATTCAAGAATCTACTAGCTAAATTTAGTTGTTGATTCTGCTTTATTTTATTGCATGTTGCTTTTATTTACAGTTTATTGTACAGTATTCCATTTAGAAAAAGGTTCTATATCGGCTTTAATGTGTGAAAAGTCTAAGTATTATTAATTATAAAGGTTTCTTCCTAATTAAAGCCATAATAGTATTAAAAAAAGACACCACCATCTCAAGGAATCTGAAAGTGTATACTTCTAAGTTTGTAAATTTGCTGTGACTGTGTAATATGGCAGTGTAGTCAGAACTATACATTTCTGTGATTCAACTGCATCCAGAATAAACTCTGCTATGTTTTACACATATTACTGTCTCTGAAATGTCCTGCTGGGTGAGTTATAGCTGATTAACCAGTCTTCTTCTAGACCACTACCATATTTCTACTGTGAAAGAGTGAATCAATTGATTGTTAGGCAAGGTAATATATATGATGGATGGGAAAGGTATAAAAGAAAGACAGAAAAATAACTCTACATATGGAATGCTTTTAAAAGCAGTTTTCTCTCAGCATGTTCATCAAAGGAAAATATTGGTAAAGAGCTGCTCTCTAAAATAATTTAAAATTAAAAATTAGAATTCTGAATTATATAGAATTATATTTTAATGCTGGTTTTGCCTCTGTCTTTATTAGTCACACCAGCTACCCCCAGGGTATTCCACCTCCTGAGCTGGAAGATAAGGATGGAGAGCAGAACAACCCCCCTATAATCCAGGAGGAAGCAGTCAGTGACCTGCTACAGCACCGGGTCACTCACAAGTCTATGGGGCTGGATGGGATCCACCCTAGAGTATTGAGGGAGCTGGCAGAGAAGCTCACCAAGTCTCTCTCCATCATATATCAACAATCCTGGCCAACAGGGAGGTCCCAGATGACTCTAGGCTTGCCTATGCAATGCCCATCTACAAGAAGGGATGGAAGGAGGACCTGGGGAACTACAGGCCTATCAGCCTGACCTTGGTACCCAGAAAGTTATGGAGAGGTTCATCTTGAGTGAGCTCACACTGCAAGTGCAGGACAGACAGGGGTTTAAGCCAAGCCAGCATGCGTTCAGGAAAGGCAGGTCCTGCCTGACCAAACTGATTTTCTGTGACCAGGTGACCTGCCTGGTGGATGAGGGAAAGGCTGTGGCCAATGTCCAACTGGACTTTAGTAAAGCCTTTGACACCACCTCCCACAGCATTCTCCTAGAGAAGCTGGTGGCTCATGGCATAGAATGGTGTGCTCTTCACTGGGTTAAAAACTGTCTGTCTAGATGGGCCCAGAGAGTTGTAGTGAATGGAGTTAAATCCAGCTGGTGGCCTGTCTCCAGTGGTGCCCCCCAGGACTCAGTTTTGGGGCCAGTCTTGTTCAATATCTTTATCGATGATCTAGATGAGGGGATTAAGTTCTTCCTCAGCAAGTTTGGAGATGACACCAAATTGGGTGGCAGTGTTGATCTGCTTCAGGATAGGAAGGCTCTTCAGAGGGATCTGGACAGGTTTGATCAATGTGCTGAGGCCAATGGTATGAGGTTTAACAAGGCGAAGTGACAGTTCTGCACTTCAGTTGCAACAATCCCATGCAATGCTACAGGCTAGGGGAAGGGGGCTGGAAAGCTGCCTGACAGAAAAGAACCTGGGGTTGCTGGTTGACACCTGGCTCAATGTGAGCCATCAGTGTGCCCAGGTGGCCAAGAAGGTCAACAGCATCCCTTTCTGTATCAGAAATAATATGTCCAGCAGGAGAAGGGAAGTGATAGTGCTCCTGTACTCAGCACTGGTGAGGCCACACCTCGAGTACTGTGTTAGTTCTGGGCCCCTCACCACAAGAAAGACATTGAGTGCTGGAGCGAGTTCAGAGAAGAGCAACAAAGTGAAGGGCCTGAAGAACAAGACCTGTGAGGAGTAGCTGAGGGAATTGGGATTGTTTAGTTTGGAAAAGAGGAAGATGACGGGAGACCTTATCACTCTCTACAACTACCTGAAAGGAGGTTGTAGTGAGGTGGGTGCGGCCTCTTCTCTCAAGTAAATGACAGGACTAGAGGAAATAGTCTGAAGTTGCACAAGGGGAGTTTTAGATTAGATACTAGGAATTTCTTTACTGAAGTCAGGTGCTGGAATAGACTGCCCAGGGAGGTGGTGGAGTCACAATCCCTGTAGGTATTCAAAAAATGTGTAGATGAGGCACATCAGGACATGCTTTAGTGGGATGGTGAGGTATTTTTTTGGTTTGTTTTTTTTGCAGGGGAGGTTGACAGCTGGATTCAGTGATCTTAAAGGTTTTTTCTAACCATGACAATTATGTGATTCTGTGTTTATAATGATTTAAGGAGAAATCTGTCCTTCACCCACCCTTGCTTAGAGTTCACACTTTTTTAATAATATATCATTAAAGATGAAAATTATATTATTTAATGAATCTGTGGATTACTCTAAGCCCAAATCCTTTCAACAAATTTCCATCTGGTTATTCAAACAAGCAATGATTAATGAAAGACAGACAATTGAGCTGAACAGGTCCAGTTACTTTCCTGAAATACCTGAAATATGACTAAAATAATATGGAAGAATGCTATTTAGTTGAAAAGTAATAGAGGTTTTTTTTGTTGTTTGTGACATTGAAAGACACTTTTTTATTTGGAAATTCAGAGGAAGAAAATATATTTCAGATTGGAGGCACTGATTTCTCAAAGGGAAGAATGTTCAATATATACTTTGATTTATCAAAATAAAAATTCAAAATATATTGTACCTTGCAGTGGCAAAACACATCAAAAAAATAGTTTGTAAATATAGTCACTGTATGGTATAAAACCCAGGAAAACCAAAATATGCCTTGGAATAATTTCTGCAAGGAATCTGACTTAAAAAAAAAAAAAAAAAGGCAAAATCAGAAAATGTGAATACATTAAAGTGTTAAGACTTTCTTACTCAGAAGATGTAGGCAAAGCCAGAGTTATTTAAAATAAAGCAAAGATTCATAATTTAAGATATATAGCAAATAGCATAGTTCTTTGTAGATGTATTATAAAAGTTCTAATGTACAACACACAGCAGAATATCTTCTTTGGCAGAAAAATCTGTATTTTTTTTATATTTCAGACAGGTAAAGAAGTAGAAGGAGGCTAATTTTGCCCCACATCACAAACTGCACTGGTGGTAGAGAGCAGAACAGCACCCACACACCCCTGAGGTGGCAAGCAAAGCTGCCTGTAGGTCATGTGAGAGTTCCCTTATTTTTAGGGCATGGAGGGATCTGTCTTGCCCCACCACTGATGCATCTTAAAGCTCACTTGTGGCCTACCATTAGCTATAGTCAGCCAGGAACAGCTGGGGGGGGCTGAGGGTGAGAGATGCCTATAGTATTATATGCTTGTCAACACAAAACTCCTTTTCTAAATTCTGTGGGGTCGCTACAGGAATGTGAAATTCCTTTTGATACTTTTTTTTCCTTTTTTTTTGACAATTTTTTGCTTTTAATATTACATTTGTCATAACAAATGCCAGTTCAGAAAAGCAGTAAATCTTCTTGCTTGTTTTCATTAGACTTCTGCAACTCTGAGATTCCTGATCACAAGGTTCCCCAGATTCAACATGAGACCCACATGCAGACATGAAGGGACAGAAAGTTTCTACACCTTTGCCTGGTATGCCTATGAGTAACATCAGGGACATCCAACGCAGTGTTGTAAAAGCACCTCCTCTCCTTCAAAGGGCAGCAAGCATACTGCCATTTACATTTTCTTTTCTGGCAACATAGTTGTATGAGTTTCTAACATCTTCACACAAAGTCACCAATCGTTCCAGCTCCCCCAGGTCCAGTTCATTGCAGTTGACTTCTGCTAATACAATTGTTTGTGCAGGAACTCAGTAAAGCTCACATCTAGATGTTTTAAAAATACCCAAACCACCAAACCTGTAATATAATCAAAGTATTTTCAGAGTGGCATTATTTTTAAACTCAGATCAGTTCAGTGGTCTAGTTTATAGCTGCACTGTCACAAATGAATGAATAGTATACAGCAGAAGTTGAAGTGAGTAGAGATGGTCAGTATGAACACCTTGATACTGCTTTGCTAATGAAGAAAATAATGTGAAATTAAACACTTAAGCATCTTGGATCACCAACTTGCCAGAATCTCTCTTGTTCTGTGCTGTGAATCCTAAAATCTGAAGGCAATCTGAAACTAGGCCTAGAAGCCAATAAAGGTCACATCTTTGCATTCAATTTTAACTTAGATGAAAGTATTATTTCTACACAGTTGCCATCAGTAGACTTGCACTTCTGTTTGAGTCCCAAAAGAATAATCTCCACCCTAAGCAACATGGAAGTTTTCCTCTTTCAGGCTTTTTCCATGCTGTTAAAAATCCTTTCTGTGACATAGTAGATCAAAGATACCTTAAACTTTGAAAATATTTCATTAAGGTCTATAGATTTTTTTTTTTGTGAGCCAGATACAGAGAAATGCACAGAGCAGTCCTCCCTCAGTGTCAACTACAGAATCCTTTTTAATGTTTAATAAACTTATAAATTAAACACATTTCTGCTTTTCTTATTCTCTACATTCTATTTGGATTTAAAATATGTATTGTCTTGGACAACAGTGTAATTAATTCTCATTTAATGTGAAATCAGTGTCACTGTTACATTTAGATAAGTAAAGTTGAACCTGTTGCTAGCAGTTGTTTTAAGCACATTTATATATCTCCCCATATATCTTCACTGTGTTTAAGAGTATTTGAGTCATTAAATATTTCCTTATTTCACAGAATACTGAAATATTTTTACAGAATAAATATGATTTCTTGGCTGTAGTCTTTTTTCTTTCTGTAAATCATGTAAGTTGATTTCTGTCATCTAGAGGAAGTAAATTAACTGTTAAGATCACAGACGGAAAATTAACTCTAAACAACTGCCTAGCATGCTTTCAAACTGGAATACCTTGGATATTGTGCATGTTTCCTTCCTTAGGGATTTGTAGCTGTACTGTACTAAAAGTTTTCAATGGTGTACTTTATTGTTGTGTAAGAATACTAGTACTTCCATTTCTGCTAACCTCTGGGTATCACTGATATTTTTCAAAATGATAAAATGGACTTATTTCATATACTGCATTCAAATTTTCTTCCTTTGATTCAAGTGGGAGAGTGGTCTGCAGTGATGATAGTACACAGAAAATAATAACCAGATTTTCAAAAGATAAACATATGTTTGAAATTGATGTATCCTTGGGGCAGGGACTGTCTCTAATTAAATGTTTATACAGAGCTTAATATAATCAAGCCAGGAGCTGGTTGACTGCTATGCTTTCCTCAGTCCAAATATTTAATAGTAAAAACAACAGTTCTACAGTCAATTTGATCTTAACTTTTGATATTTCTAAGTGTTTTCCTAACACACTGTAGTTTTCTGTAACTTGAAGGGCTTTGGGCCCAAATTTGGCTGATTCTACCCTATCCTTCACCTCAGCACTCAAAATTTTGATCCAAATTCTGTCTTTTGTTTTGTGTGTCAAATGGAGGATGGGATGTCCCCATTTTGAGGGAGGTGGGACAAGTATCCAGCTGATTTTCTAGCATGCAGATGAAACAAGTGTCAGTTTTGAAGTTCCAGCAAGCACCCCTACAGCACGACTCAGATGCAAGGAAACTTGCATGACAGGTTCTGTGATGAGCTGTTCTTTGAAAACATTCGTCTAGATTCAGTATGTGTTCATTTTGCTGCACCCATTGGCACACCTTCCAAGTCATGAGGTACAATTCACACTTTATTACAGAATTGATCTTTACGAGGACAGTCTTGGCTTCCACTCAAACCAGGGTTGTCTTCGCACAAAACAGAACTCTGAAAACAAGAAACTGTGAAAAACTTTGAGAGCCACCATCTGCAGAAAAAGTTCTTCCTAGGGTTGGTTGGACAGCCATTTCCACTTTCCATGCCGAAAAATAAGGTCTCTCATCTTCTAGGATAGTTTTTACAGTCAAGAACTATTCCTGGAAGTGGGTATGATTTATTTGTTAAGGATTAAGAAGCTGTGAATTCTGTCATTGATTAACGTTTACGTCCTTTATGTTAATGATTAGTGTTTGTATGAATAATTAACTTTATTAATTTTATTCATGTTTATATGAATTCATTCATACAAATGAATACAAATATTCATTCATGTTTGAACGACTAACTAATAATTAAGTACTGAAAATTACAAGTGTCAATGATGATTTTGCTATTAGTTCTGTTAGCTACTATTTGTGTGTATGACAATTTAGTCATGAATAAACCTAGATTTTGGAGCCCCAGAGCTTCCTCTTCCAGTTACTCCTTTAAGAAAATGAATAATGCCTGTTCCTCTGCAAGAGAATCTTTTTCTGCTTGGGCTTTGGACCTAATCTTTAAAATTGTATCTGATGGTCTCTCTTTGCTAATGCAGCCTTAGAATATATAGCCATAAAAGCATGACTTGGAATAGCCACCCTCTTTGCTGGAACTTAGCATGATCAGCTCCATTGATGGACTCCCTGTCCACACATTAATATGTTCAGGAACAGTGTTTAATTATGTGTGGTCTTATGATTAAAGTAGGGACTGGCAAATAAGATGTATGGAATTCAGTCTGTATTTTCATTTAACAACATTTATTTTACTTGGAATCATCCTGTGATGCAGTACTGTACATTTATACCTTGTGCTCTCTGACTCTGTTTAACAGTAGTTTTAGTATGCTGTTCATGAGCATGCAGGGACATGACGGGAGGTTACTTACTAGCTGATTTTCAAGAGTTGTCTCTACACATTCACACAACCAATCTGCCTTGTCCTCACTTCAGAGCTCTAGCTCTGACTTTTAACAGTCAGTAGGCATGCGATAAGAAGCAGAAGCGGGTGGGGCATGGTGCATTTGCTTCAAGAGATGGAAAAACTGACATTGCTCCTATGTGAGAATACTATTTCCTTCCCTATGAAACAGCATTCCTGTGCACTGACAAAACCTTATGCCAGAAATGCTGAATCCTATTACTTCAGTGTGAAGAGGCAGTTCTTGAAAAAGTCGTTAGTAACTACTCTTCAAATTTCAGTGTTTTCTTTACTGTAGTTTTTCCAAGTGCCTATACTTAATGTTATGTTATGTTGAATCACATACTTATATATTTCTGTGGTTATAAACCATATAGCATTGAATATGAGCTTATATTTTACAGTTTGTTTTCCCAGTGTAATGATGTAAACATCTATATAAGCAGGCAGAACACTGGAGAATTAGACCAATATATAATAGTGTACTGAACTTGATAACTGCTTCCAGTGGCAATTTCGGAGGAGGCTTTATAACTAGAGGGATTTTGCAAGAAAAAAAAAATCAAAAATTACTCATTTTTAACTGCAAAGAGAATGTAAAGTATTTGCTTTTGGTAAAATTAGAAGAGAAACAAAAGCTATTTATGAAATGTCTTAGTGTCATAAGATTAGAAGCATGACATGGAAAGCTAAGAGAAAAATGTAAGTAGGCAAGACAATCTTTTCCTTCTCTCTCTCTCTCTCTTTTTATTTTTTTTATTTTTATTTTTTTTTCTCTAGAATGTTTGTCTTGTAAAAAAGCTTACAAGTTTGGGTGTTTCAACCCCCCCATAAACATTTGCTTCATTGTACTAATTCTCAGAATAGTAGGAATTGTTAGTTGAATGAATAAAATGATCATGAAATAGATGAGTACAAACATACAAACACTAATTGTTGCACTAGAATGTATCTGTTGTCAACCTTTGCAGGTTGTCTAGCAGTTGTACGGTTCTATTGGCCCCAAATGGTACTTACTGATTTTTTTTTTAATTTATTTTTATTTTTTTGTTGTTTGTTTGGACCACACCAGTATTACACAGGCAGCATGAGAGAATAATAAGCTGCATTCTTTGGGTTACTGAAGAGTCAGCACAAATTGTGGGAACAAATAACAATCAGACAAGGCAGTGTTTTATAACATCAGGACTGCAATCCATCTTTGGGATCTTTCAAAGCTGGTCTAATAAAGGCCCACTTACAATCCCCAGCAGAGTACAGTTTAATTAAATTTGTCCATTAGAGGACTCCTCTCCCTCCCTCTACAATTTAGAAATTAATTCTTCTTTCTGCCTGTTGTTCTTTCTACCTCACAGATGCACTGAACCTTCGTAACCGACAAATCATCTGCAACACACTGAAAGTCCTCCAGCACCTGCTGGTCTCAGATGACAGGGTGGGGAGGGCCTTAGTGCCCTATTATCGGCAAATCCTCCCAGTCCTAAACATCTTTAAGAATATGAATGGTGAGTTATCCTAACAGACACTGTGTCTTTCAACTCCTAAGGTAAAAAGGGGCTTGAGGCAGGGTTAATTAATGTTGTAGTTAAGATTTATTACCATTTATAAACTCAAATCCATTTGGAGCTCTAAATAATGTAAACTCCCCCTCTTACTGTTCCCTAAGGATGCACTGAAATTAACAATTTCATTTATTACTCTTTGCACGTACAGTTTATTTAACACAGTACAGAAGCACTGAAGCAGTTTTATAATCTTCCAATAATTAAATTGTAAAGTTTTGTAACAGTTTCTTGAATACATTAATAAATTGCAAAGGTTTTTTTCCTCCCTCCAACATGTCAGTTCAGTCCAAGCTTTTTATTGCATTCTATGCTCTTCACAAGCAATTCACTGCTACCATCAGGCTTAGGAAAGAATAAAAACAAAAGTAGCAATCAAAGAATGAATTTGAGGGTCAATTTAATGCCTTTTTGTAGAAAAATTTCAACTTACATAACGTCTAGCAAAACAGTGATTTTTGAAGTTATAATTGCTCACTCTACCAGGTTTTATTATAGAGAAATTTAGAACTGATTTGTATCTACAGTTATGTATGTTGTTTTATTTGTAGTGCAAACCTCTATTGCCAGTTTCAGTCTGTATACTGTGAATGCATTTACACCACAGTCACCACCTGAAATCAACATGATTTATCTTGCTTTTGCCAAACTAATCTTTAAAATATTTTCCTGTAAAAATATCTAAAATCTATCTGAACTTAATCTGTTCAACTATCTACCAAGTTACTAACTTCAATATTTCTATTATTGACACGCAGTTTGTACAGATCAAAAGAAGTTAATTCCTCAATCTTGAAAAAGAGATTTTTCATTAAATTCATAAGATTTTAATATTTATCTACAGGACTGCTTCTTGTTATATATAATTCTGTTTGCATTACCATAGAATGTATTATCTTGTACTCACTCTTTAGTGAGTATAAGATTCACCTCAGGTTGAAAAATGGCTGTCCAAAGACTGACTTGGAGATTCAAATGAGATTTAGATTTTAGATTCCTTTAAATAGATATATGTCTGTGACACTGTTTTACTTAGTGAGAAACTTGCATTAACATGGAATTCTAGACATGCAATGTGGTTCAGATGACAACTGTGGCTTTCTAAATGTTGTGGGATGAAAGGTTATGAATAAAATCTGTAGACTGAACTTAAGTAATTTCAGTAGGGCTCCTTATGAATTAGAAGATTCCTCCTTAACAAATCTAATTTTGGTATCTGGCACAAAACAAGACTGTAAAAAGAAGGACCCTCATTGATTAATGAATATACAACACATGGGGTTTTTTCTAAATTTCAACCTGAAGTAGCCCATAAATTCTCTTGACTAGGTTTTTATGCAGTGATTTCAGATGAGTAATAGGGAAAGCTCATGTGTACCCAGGTACACAGCTTAACAAGGCATTAAACACATTGGAAGTATATCCTAAGTTTTGATTGTATTGTGAGCAAAATAAAACATATTTTCAACATATTTACATGACATCTGTGCAATGAAATTTTTGCCTATATCAAACTACACTAAATCTTGATATATGGCATTTAAAAACTAAAAAAAAAAATTTTTTTTTAAAGTAAAATAAATTAAACTATGAGCTCTAAATTAATGTATTTTATTAACACATTATTTTTAGGAATAAAGGTTCTGAAATTTCAGTATTAACAGCAATGAAATTGATAGTATTTGCAAGGCCTACCATATGCAGCTGTTCAACTTAGTACTCATATATGGGTGATAGTGAAAGATTCTTCTTCTTTCTCCCCCACCTCAAAAAGCTTTTATTTCTTTTCTCCTTCAGTGATGGTTGACAGAAAATGTATGCTCCCTTCCCCCTCGTTTCTATCTCCCATATGCTTAACAGGCAACTGAGGTTTAGGTTTTTTCCTCCCAGTTATGAGGAAGGTTTAGAGACTGATCCAGGCTATTTTCTTAACTGCTTGTTCATATAGGTGACAGATAGGGTGAGTGAAGTGTACACTCTTCTTCTTTTTTACATATAGCTTAAGAAAGGAGGAACTGTGGTACATCTTCCAGGAGTTGTATGAATTGCAGTCTTTTAGTATTGTATGAAGTGCAGCCTGACACTGTGTAAGTTTGTCCAGAATTAAGATAGTTGAAAGGAGCCATGTTTTAGTCATTGCCACCTCTCTAGATCAGTATCTATCTACTGAAAGGAACTCTTTCCCACATTCAGCATCTGTGAACACCACTAACAAGCTTATAGCAAAGAGAAGATTTTTGTTTTAACAACTATTAAGATGACATTAAAGTCAACTTACCTTAATGACAATTACCTGGTGACCAGTTCAGAACAAACCAAAGTGATTCTTCATGCAGTGTCTAATGTTAAAGCTCTAGAACTGCTAAGCCCAAATTCTTTGGATGCCAAAAGTTTATGTGGGTTCAATGGAGGCTCAAAGCTGTCATAAAAAAAATAAAATCTACGGCTTGTTTAGTAAAACACACAGATCATCTCTTGCTCATGGCATTCCTAAACCACAACATAGTGGAAGCTGAGAAAGTATTATGTGAAGTACCATAAATACTTGTCCTACATTCCCATTTCCTTTTAAGAGACACACTTCTGGACTAGACAGACATTTGTTACTATCTAGAACATCCATCCTCATTTTCTTCCTGCACTGGTCCCTAGCAGACTTGCAGAAAATACTCATCTACTGATATTAAAAATGTTCTGAAATAAGTACCACAGAAATTTTATTCATACTAAATACTTCTGGTTTGTCTGAATCGTGATTTATCTCAAAATATTAGACAGCCTTATAAATAAAACAGTAAAAACTTCGCATTGTTAAGGTTAGGATATCAGAAACAGGTATTTAATAAAACAAATATAAAATGCAGTCTTAGTTTCAGCTTGGCACATGCTTATCTCTTCAGACACAAAACTGGTAAATCATTGGTCAGAGTTCCTAGTGTTGCCTGAGCTCAGAATTTAGCAACGGTTTGACTAATTCTCAATTCTGTCCCACTTATGTCTAAGCAATTCTTTCCAAATTCCCACCTGGTTCCCAGCACTCAGGCTACAGTTTGACAGCCAGCAACAGTGTTGTTTAGTTATCTTTGCCTTCAAGGGGCATTTTGTGATAAAAAAAGGGTAGCCTTAATGACTTTACCTGTAGTCAGCCCTAGGCAGCAATTTAGCACTACTGACTGTAATTCCCACTGCAGATTTTTACTGGATTAGCCAGGGAATCTCTGAACTATGTAAATCCTCTTTTCAGGGTTCTGATGTCTCTGGTGCTTGATGATATTTCCTTGCTCCTATTCAGCCTGCTGGCAAACTGCTTCTTAACCAGCATCAATTGTTCCTTTATCCAGAGTTATTAATGCATTTTAAAAAACTGTATACAGAATATTGATTATTGGCATAAACAGTATTTCTTATGTTCCATTGCTTTTCCATTGTACTTTTGACATTTCCACTTTTTTTTTTTCTAGTTCCATCTGTTACCTCCAAATCACCCTGACATTATTTTGTAAACATAACCATTTTTGTAAATTAGCTGGTTCTAATACTGGCATCTTTTAGAATCATAGAATAATAGAATAGTTTGTATTGGAAGGGACCTTTAAAGGTCATCTATTCTACCGCCCCTGCAGTGAGCAGGGACAATTTTAAGTAGATCAAGTTGCTCAGATTCCTATCTTATGATGTCTCCCAAGCATATTTGTCTCTAGAAATGAGTGTCTTCATCATGACTATGTTGTCTTGATAACTGTACAGTATCAGCAAAAATGGTAAAGGACTACTGACCTTTTAGAACCAACAAATTAAGGTATGCAAAGTATATTTTATCATTAGAGTTTGTGGGCCACAAAATAGACATAGTTCAAGTAAGTGATTGCCAGGTAAATGTTCTGAAATTTGGATCTCTGGAATTACAGAAATGGACTAAAAAGTCTGTTGGTTGGATATGAGAAATTCTGTCATGTTCTATCCATTTGTATTTCTTATGTACAGGTGATTATTTTAGTATTGGTAATTTTTGTAAATAAATTTAAAAAAAAAATAAAACATTGACAAAAAATAAAAGTTTTCATTATTGAAAACATCTGAAACATGCTTACCCATCTGAGTAATGAGATACAGTTAAAAATATATCAATACAACCTAAGTTACAAACAACAGGGGAAAGATCCAAGGCTCCTAAGATTGTCTGAAAGTCATAGGAGAAAACACAATGAACTTCTAAAGAATCTTAGTAGTAAGCAAGAGGCTTTTTGATGCAGAAAGCATATTTGGTGTGTCTGAACTTGTGCCTCTCTGTATCTGAAGGCCTTCATTTGCAGTAGATATTTTTTTCCATTTGGGCTCCAGAGTGCTCTGTTGCAGAGCATTAAGACATAAAAGAGCAAAGTTCTGTTGTTGGGAATGCTACCACTAGCGTCTTTTTATTGGTGGAGACAGTGAGAGCATCCTCACCAACTGGTCATGATGTGCTCTGAAAAAGGCTTGAAGCTTTCTTTTGAAAGTGTTAGCCAGAGTCATAATGCTGTCAGGAGAGCATAAGAAGGGAAAGTGAATTCATCCCAGTGACTGGATAATACTCTTGAGGTGTAACGAGCTGTTTGTCTAATGTCTGCAGACCGAGAGGGGGACTGGCAGTCTCTAAGCAAGCTCCCCAACATATGGACTATTATGCAAATGTGCTACTATGTGATATAAGAAAGAAAAGAAGTGATGATAATGCTTAGTAGGTCTATAAAGAACCCTGTAATGCCACTGTAGTTTTAATTCAAATGTGTGAGTTAAATGTACCCTTATGAAACTCATTTTAAACCAGTGAAGAGGAAAAGAAAGGTATGTATGAACTCAAATGGAAATAATCCTTTTTATCACAAAATCTTTTCTTTTTGGGTGCTTGCTTTTTTTTTTTTTTTAATACCTTTTCTATATCTGTGAGTTATATGAAGTAAATACAATCTAAGAACAAATACAATGTGGTTTTTTCTGAAAGCAGGCAGAAAAAAAAAAATTAGAAAAAGGGATTATTTGGAACCTGGAACAGGCTATTAGACTGTATGAACACTAGAATACTACCTGAAACAGAATCCTGTTTATTAAAAAGATAAGACAGATATGAATGGCAAATTTCTCTTGTTTAATTTACCTGACTGGTAAAATTAAAGTTTCATTGATTTCATTAAACAGCGATTTTATGCTGTCAAATCCAAGCAATCTTAACAGCTGTACTACATCAATTCATGTACACAAAACTATTTTCAGGCTATCAATTTATATTATTCAGTACTGATCAAGAGGGGCTTTGCAGATAAAATCATGTAGAAGAGATAAAACCAAAATATTAGAATTTACATGTTTCAGACAGAGAAGCATGGGATGGCACTGCCCTGTGGAAGATATCTCTCCAGCAGAGTGATTTTTGTTTGTGACTTGCTTCAGTCACTGTAGGGCAAACAGTGGTAACAGGGCAGACTGAAGACTAGGTTTCTTTTGGCTGCAATAAAAATGCTTTAACACTTATCAGTAACTCAAAGCTAACATAAACTTCTGACAGTCTCTGCTTATATAGTCAGTCCTTTAAAATAAAATTTTAGAGATATGACAGAGATTACCTGATGTAACTGAATCGTAGCATTCAATGAAGTGTGAAGCCACAAAGCAGAATTATACTGCATGCTTTACAGCACCTGAACTTCACTTGGGAAAAAACATTCTCTTATCTGAAGGGTACTTCACATACTTTGGACAGGTCTATTTTACAAAGTACAATAGTACTACATAGACTCTAAAGGAAGAAGCAAAACTTACATGTTTAATTGCAGAAGCAACAGACTGTGCTTACAGGTAAAAGTGTTCCCTGTATTGGATTTGGAGTATTTTCAGAACTGCTTGTGTATTCCAGAGGCAGCAATGCTCCTCAGTGTAGTTCATGGTTATTAGTAAGAAGCAGAAATTATCCTTTAATGTGATTGAATATGCTCTAAAGAAAATCTCTTACCCAGAACATTTCAACTGTTTGTTCCTTCCACTGGGAAATACAAAAGTGCTTTCAGAAAAAATGTCAATCCTGTTCTAAAATGCTGCACAGTTTGCCAACTCTGTGTTCAGAAATCATGTTTCAGATTAAAAAAAAAAATGGATGGCTTGAACATCAACTTTTACAAAGCAATGTATTTGAGGTTCTCATCATTTATCCTCTGTACTTTGAGATTTCAGATTATTTTCAGGCAACTTTTCTACAGGTTCCCCCGCTACTAAGAAGATGAGAAACTTTTTTTTTTTAATGGAAAATAGAGATTGCCATTAAAATTTAATTTTATTAGTTAATTTTTTTTAAATGATTTAAATTGATTCCCATTCAAAATCAATTGATTCATGGTTGAGATTTGGATAAAACACATCTAATGCCATAAGATTATTGATAAAATAAGGCATGTTAATATACTAGTCTTTAACAGAGCAATAAAATAAAGAGTGTGCTAAATCCAGTTTTCAAATTGTTCTTATGCTTCATTGTGACACTTATTCTTCATATTGCTATACGTATTTTGCAAGCTTTTGAATTATTTCCAATCTGTCTTTGAATTTAATTTTCTGAAATCAGTTATGATTTCTGAAATTTCAACAAAAAGATTCTGAAATGGCTTTAAGGATACACAAGGAATAAGACCACCATGACAACACAGATCTAACTGAACAAATTAGTTTTGATACATTTTCTGTTTTTTCATGTACAACTTCCATACAGGATGATTCATAATGTTCTGATTCATCCATGCTTAGTGAAAAATATTGTGGCTTTCCAAAAATGGAGGCTCTTGTGCCAGTAAATCACTTTTATAAGCAGATACAGACAAATTGATTGCAGTCAAAAAAGTTCTTATCGTACCGGTGAGAAACAAAATATATTTTTGCCATTCAAAGTGAAATGAATGATATTATTTCAACAGGATTCCTATGAATTATAGTTCTAAGAATATTTATTTAACAAATATACTTGAATGTTTTTAAGAACATAAAACCATTTTTTTTTTTCTATGACATCAGCTGATGGTCTTTTCAAAGGTATATTTCTTTTCTTTTATTTTCTTTTATTTTGTCAAAAATCTCATTTTGAAAACAAAACTCTCCCAAAATAGTGTTTCATATAATTGAATATTTTCTAGCAAGAAAGTGATCCTCAACAGTTAACAGCTGTGGTCTCAGATATTTTGTTGCATACTGGCCAATTTTGACTTGTTACAACGACCATTTTTGCATATTAAAAACTCACTGGAACAATGAAATGCAAAAATCAGAAGGTACCAAGACCCACCTGTATCAAAACATTTGTTGCTTTATTATTTTTAATACAAGGTATGTGATTTTAAGCTGAAGATAGAGTAAACTTTTAATTTATAATCAAAAAACTGCAAGATACTTTATAACATTTAGAGAATTATCACACTCAGATCATAATTGCTGGGTAATTTCTAATTGCTATCTCATTTCTTAGCTGAAAATACAGCACCAGTTTGTGTAAAATAAAACTTATGCAGCAGCGATTAAATTGATATTATTAACACTTCACACTTACTTTTAATGTGTTAACAGTCTAATTAACTCAGCATCTTGAATTCTTGATAAAAGAAACATGAAAATCTTCACATGTCAGAGAGTGTACTTTGCAACCAATATTTTCTTTTTTCCCTGTTAAGTTTTTAAGTTTTTGAGTATGTAGACCCAAGGAAAGGAGGGTTGGATAACATGCAGAGGTGAGATTTAGGACATCTGGATTCACACAGAATTCATGGTCAAGTAAAATAGTGGGAAAGTCAAATTCTTCCTGCTCTTCAGCGTAAACATCTATAAAATGTATATAATCTTAAAAGGGCTTGTAGGCCTCATTCAACATTTAATATGGCAATTATTTCGAACTTTTACAAAGTTCCAGGAGTGTATGTATGTCAACAAAACATAATTTTCATGAAGTTAGAGTTCATGTAATACTTCAATACTTGTGTGGGATTTGTATTCCTGTGGGAAATAATTACCATTTACCTTTATAAATCCCATGTTTGAGTAAAATTTAGACATTCAGGACTGAATTTATGCAGAATTACAATAGTATCTGTAAGTCTGCCTATTCTTCACACTTATACCTGTCTTAATATCAACAGGTAAGTAACTGATCTCCAAATGAGACAAAGAGGTGCTTAAATTATGTGAGAAGCCCATCTTATAGGCATGCTTTGAGAAAATCTAATGTATAGCTGCAACATTAACATTAAAATTTAGCAGGCATAGTCATATTAATTTATTTTGCTTGCAGCTTTATTTCTGTTTTGTTTGGGTTTGGTTTGGCCAAGAATGGCAATAGCATCTTGGCTTCTCTCAGAAATAGTGTGGCCAGCAGGAATAGGGAAGTGATGGTCTCCCCTGTACTCAGCACTGTAGAGGTCACACCTCGAATATTGTGTTCAGTGTTGGGCCCCTCACTACAAGAAATACATTAAGGTGCTGGAGCGTGTCCAAAGAAGGGCAACAAAGCTGAATTCCCAAGCACAAGTGCTATGAGGAGCATCTGAGGGAACTGGGTTTGTTTAGCCTGGACAAAAGGAGGCTCAGGGGAGACCTTATTGCTCTCTACAACTACCTGAAAGGAGGTTGTAGCAAGGTGGGAGTTCATCTGTTCTCCCATGTAACAAGTGATAGGACAAGAGGAAACAGCCTCAAGTTGCACCAGGGGAAGTTTAGATTGGATATTAGGGAAAGATTCTTCACAGAAAGAGTTGTCAAGCACTGGAACAGGCTGCTCAGGGAAGTGGTAGAGTCACCGTACTTGCAGGTATTCAAAAGAGATATAGATGTGGTACTTAGTGACACAGTTTAGCAGTAGATTTGTCAGTGCTACATTTGCAGTTGGACTTGACAATCTTAGAGGTCTTTTCCAACCTAAATGATTCTGTGATTCCATAGGATTTTTTAAAAAAATAAAATGCATGTACAAATGTGCAAGCTGGAACTGGAACCCACAGTTTTCAAATGCTGTTTGACTGTATAACTGCTAGGCACAGACTCTTCCTTCATCTGTAATTTCTTCTTTGGGGAGTTCTGAATTCTTTGCCAAACCTAACCAGGCTATAGCATAAAGGATGGTGCATCCTGGCATATATACTACATATATACATACACTATATACTAGTATACTAAAGTACTACCCACAGAATCAACTAGTTCAGCACATGCCCCAGTTTGGTGGAATTGCATCTCCATAGGGTCAAAATTTCCCAGCTGCCCCAAATAGATCAGAACTGCACCCTTCATTCTGTAATTCTGATTAAAGCCCCCTGAGCTATCGAGGAGCAGAATTTCAGACACTACACCTGCACTTCTCATTTTCATTTGATTTGCTTTAGGCAGCTCCCTATGGACTTCTTTGTCACCCTTCTGAGGCTCCCAATTCAATTAGCAAAGAACCAAGACACCTACATTTCCTCTCTTTGGATCTTCCCCTGCTACACTCCTAGTTAGTATTTATTACTTTCTTCTTGGTAACTCATTTCTATGTCTTGCACATAGTTATGTTTGCATATACTTAGACTGAGAAGTGATTTTGTCAGTTGCAATGACACTGCCAGCTTAATTTAGAACTACTTTCAGAGTATACGGTAAATAATTCTGAGAAAATATTTGTTTTCTCCATAATTCTTCTCTTTGTATGTATGTTTGCAAACAAATGTGCCTAAGTTTGAGGGGACATATGGCTTCAACTTCTCACATTTATTAAGGTAGCATATTTTAAAATTTTAAATATACATCTGAAATGTGTGTTCATTTAATAATTCTAAATGGATTATGTTTGTTTATTGCAGATATTTTTAATTTGTGTGCTCAGTGTGTTTCTGTTCTGAGAAGATTATTTCTGTGAAAGTCAGTGTGAAATTGCCCAAATTTCAGAACTTGGCTCTTCATCAGGCTTTCTGGTTTTATATCAAATGAAAAAAAATCCAAACCAAAAAAAAACCCCAAAAAACCAACCAACCCAGGTAATGTGTGGAGAAGAGCTTGGGAGAGACCTCTCTCTTGTCCTTAAGGAAAATGTATTAAAGTCCGGTGTAATGGAATGATACCGGTGGGAGCATAAATATTGCAATGTGATTAAACCACCAAAATACTCAAATGATTAAAGTGCTTCAGGTCCTTCAGTTATTATTCTGTTATTTCATCTCATTTCAAGATACTGCTTTTTTCATAGTTTTTGAAGAACACTCTAGGCAACAAAGTTGATTTTGTGAGGCCCATAGCTTTGGACTATTGATTTCTTCTTCTATATTGCACATCCATCATCCTTGTTTTTAGACACGCCAACAAAAATATGTGTTCTTGTTATAGCATCATCTGTCTGTCCCAATCCTGATGCAATTAGCACATGAAAATCTTGGCTTCTTTGATAGACGAACTAGGTGAAAGGTACCCTTTTGATTTTTCTTACTTGAGAATTTGGTGAACAATATTAGATATACATGATCAGAGCATTTGAATACTAGTGTCTGCATCTAATACAGAAACTGTTGTTTCAAATAGGAGCCATATTTTTTGAAAAACAAAACAAACATTTTAAAAAGGACAAAAAAAAAAAAACCAAACCCAAACAAACAGACACAAAAACCCCAAACAACCAACAACCAACCAAATCTAACCCACCTGTTTTTATATTAGGTCTTTCCATTTACACACCACATTATGTTCCCTCTCCTTGAATGCTAAATTAAGCTTTCAGGAAAAAGTAAGACGTGCCAAAGCTAACAATCAATTTGAGCTCTTACTTTGTTTTATGTATTATGACATGGTTTCTGATCAAGTGTTTACTTACTGTTTATAACATAACACAAATATTTTGTACAGTTTTTCACAATCTCAGATAAATGTCTGACACTCCAATCTCTTTTAACTGCACTGTGTTTTTCACTGCTGTGGTGATGCTATTATACATTTTCTGACATAATTTCTGTATTAATTTTTCTTCTTTGGAATATATATAAGTATATTTTTATTATTTAACAACCTTTGCTGTGATTTGTTGGCCAAATGCTTATGAAATTATACATATCAGAACATATTTGAAAAGACCACCTGGGGAGCCATTGAGAATAAGTTTAAAATTTATTCTCTCCACAGAAGATGTATGTCTTCAAGGGAAATTAAGTAGGGCATTCAAGAGAAAAAGTGAGCACAGTGAAGACAATATGATAGAAAACAATTTTCCTTATTTTAAAAGGTATGAAAATCTCTTTAATAATTGGATAGTGCTCATCTCCTCCCTTCCCTGGCAGATTTTAAGTCTGGTAAAGAGGTAACTTACCAAAACATTTGAAGTCATCACCTACATTGGTTTTTACAAAAAGAGTAGAATACTGCAAACTGTTTCTGGTCTTGGGCTGAAAATGAAACAACAACAACAAATCATTGATTTGCAGTAGAAAATATTTGTCTGCAGTTCCTGCTGCAGTTCTTTAAGTTCAGTTTTGATTCCTCATGCTCTCATTCTGCACTGTAGCTTGAGTTTTTACTCACATTAAATTCCCTATTATACACCTCATCTAGGTTTTGCACTGATTACTGCTTAGTCAGTGGGTGCCTCATGAAGGGTATAAACAAAATGAAAAGGGTATGAGGCTGTTACTTGGCTTGGTGAAGCCATGGTGACTGAATTTTCAAATCAAAATTTTGTTTTTACACAGCTGTAACTTCAAATAAAAAAATATTTGCTCTTAGTTTCCCGCTGAAAAGTATGTTTTCTATGGAAAACTTTGGCAGAATTTTGGCATCAAAACTTCTGTAACAAAAATATTTTTAAAATAATTATTTTTAAAAGTACTAGTTTTCATTACAACTAATACATGAGGATTACTTACTGGATTGATTCAGTCTTTTGAAGGTGTTGGAAAAAGATCATATTTGGAAAAAATCTCAGAATCATTTAACTTTTTTAAGAATTCTGTAGCTCATCATATGTATGTTTGTCTCAGTAATTTTCCATCAGCTATATTTAGTCTGGGGTTTGAAAACTCATACAGTACTTTCACTTTCCCCTGTTTTGTATGTCTGCTTGGTTGCATGAATAAAATCTGTGCATGATAGCTGTTTGTTTCTGTATTTATCACAGTTGTTAAAAAGGTAATTATAGAAGATCCAGTGATTCTCATATCACATCGAGTTCACAGGATCATAGGATGTCAGGGGTTGGAAGGGACCTTGTAGATCTTCAAGTCCAACACCCCTGCTAGAGCAGGATCATATAATCTAGCACAGGTCACACAGGAACGCATCCAGGCGGGGTTTGAAAATCTCCAGAGAAGGAGACTCCACAAC
>JANHGN010005781.1:8412-28461 GCA_024605025.1 Megaceryle maxima | reverse complement strand
CAGTTTTCTATATATTTGTATATATTTATTTTTATTACTATTATAATTATTTTCATTTTCATTAAAGCTGTTCTAGCTTCCTTTTCTAATCACTAAGTCTCTCTCCCTTATTCCTTTTCCCTTACCCTCTGGGGAGGGAGAGGTGGTAACAGAGAGCAGCTGTTATAGGTCTAGCATGCTGCCCTGACCCTAAACCATGACAATCATCTAGGCCCACATCCTCTTCCTGACATCATCTAGGCATGGATACTTAGGAAAAGGCACTAAGAAAAGGTCTTTCCCCAGTCTGCTCTTAGAAAACAGGCTCTCAGTCTGAAGCTAATATGGACATTTTTGAATGTCCTAAAATTGATCTATCCTTCACAAATATGATAAAAACAATTTCTAGGTCTTCACAGTATCACATGATAATAATCTATAGGAGCTCTTGCCCCACATGTAGGAATATGAAGTATTCATAACCTTAGTTTATCCCTGACTCTAGACTCTTTATACCCTGACACAAACAGGGTATAAGCCTAACAGCTGCATGGAACCAAGGGTAGTTGTCAAAACTGTAATGTTCATTTAGAAAAAAAAAAAAAAAAGGATGCTAAGCAAAAAGTTTTCTACTTTCTTTTAAAATGAAGGAGGGTATCTGAATAAAGTTGCTCTGTATTCAGTTTTCTCTCTTCTATGAGATCCTCTATAAAACCCCAGTACCTGAGATATCTTTTTCTCAAACTATTTCTACATATAGAAAGAGGTTTTGAATAGATACATATTATAATGATAATGTAACTAAATATATTATCCACCCATACACTTGCAATTGACTTTCCTCTAAAGCCAGTCTTCTCTCCACAGTTCCTGCATCTAATTATCATCAATTTCAGCTCAGGAAGGAAATGATCTAACAATGAAGAGATCAATTATCTTAGCAGCAAAAGAAAAAAAAAATCAGATTAGTAAGCTGGGAATTTTAGATGGCAATTTGATCTTTGGGACATGTAGTGCTTAGAGGAACAATGCACAAAACAAAACTTATCTTGTGGAAAGCCAACAGAATTCAGTATAGCAAAGTATCAGAGGCTTCTGTCACTGAACTGTCAGAGTAATTAGTTTCCATCCAATACCTGACAATAACAAATTGTCCCATATAAAATATGTTTAAGACAAAAGAAGGGAAGTGATAATACACAAATCTGAAAGAGAATGATGTCATTCTCTGAGGATAGTGTCTTTTTTTGTCCACAACAATACTTCACCAGAGTCAAACATAATGATTTATTAACACACAAGAAGTACCCCTAGCAGGCATGGTTAATATTTTAGTACAGCAGGCAGTGGAATGTGACAGTCTCGCTTGTTGCTCTGACCTTTATTTTTCCTTTGTACTATAATTTCCTAGGATTTCTATTTATCTGGAGAACATGCAATCAGAAAGCTCCTTTTAGATAAGCCATGGTCATTTCTCACATGACTTTAACACTCATTTTTTTCTAAATTAAGCTTGTTCTTCACAGTGCACACTTCAGAACAGCTCAGGTTAGTTCACTGAGAACAATAAGAGCCTTAGACAATACATATTAAAAGATACCCACTAGTAAGCTGAAAATTTTAGATAATTAGATATTTAGATAAAATTTTATTTTCGAACAGTTCAGTATGTCAGGAAAGACTGCATACCAAAAAAGCACAGATATAACCATGGTGAGAGCAAATATTCATTTATATCTTTAAGGGAAAGAAGAAGCAGCACCTGAGTGACAGCTTCATTAAATTTGAATATACTGTCTCTATCTTCTTCTGTAAAAGCTTCAGGTACAATTAATTTTCATGCTACCAGTAGTGATAACATCATGGACCAAGAAACAAGAGAACTGACAACAAAACAGGCAGGGCATGCTAATCAAGGGATCTGAAGAGGTAAATCCTATTTTGATAACGTGTAGTGTTGTTTTTACCTTCATTCTGTAACCCTATTTTATCAACTTCCTTCAAAATTATAACTTAATGGAAAACAGAGGCATTATTTCTTGTCAGTTCTAGGTAAGATTTTAGTTCCTCACAGAGCTGAGTATGACAGTTTCATTGACTCCACATAGAGATCTTCACTTTTTCCTTTGCATTCCCCAGTCTGAGAGGTGACTGCTGAGTTTTCTGCAGTAGGAGAGGACCATATAACTGAATTTACTAGAGCTGCATGGCTTCAATTTTTTCACATGGCTTTTCTGAAATTTTTTTGTGGAGATCTTAACTGGAATAGCCAACCACATTCAGGTTCACTGCTGAATAATCCAATGAGAACTGCATGTACCTATGTGCTGGGACCACAAAGCAAAGATTTGAGAGAGATCTGCCTAAGCTTTTGCATTACACTAAGAACATGCTTCTCTCTCCCTTAGACCCAGCTCACTTGGCCTTTCATAACTCAGAAGCCCTGTGCAAGCTTCCTGCTTTTCCACATGACTCTTCTCTCCCATACTTTTCCTTCAGTCCTTGAGAGAGGAACACTTGAGAGCTCCCAAGGGCAGGAGTAAACCTCTCCACTCCAAGAGGCTCTCACCATCCCAGCCACATCACAAACATCACTACAAACTGACAAGCAAATCAAATGCACTACACCAATGGCTACAGTGTGTTAGAGCTATTCCCAAAGCTATAATAAAAAGATAGCATCATTTATTTGCCTTCCCAGAGAAACTTCAATCTGAAGTGGTGAAAAACCCTATTTATCAAAACTACACCCCAAAGTTATCAAGTGCAAAACTCAGTTTGAGTAGCAAAAACCTGTCGGGAGGGGCAGTGATTAAATTATTTCATCATGGTTTTTTATGAAGCCAGAAGAACTGAACCCACAAGTGAAAAAAAGCAGGAAAGACCCACACAGATGAACTGTAGACTGAGGAGGCAGGTTGGTAAATTCCATCTGGAGTCACCCAACAGAGGTGCACTCCTCTGACAGATGAATCAGAGCACTTACAGTTAGGTTGCTACTCTGAATCACTCTCTGCAGGTATTTTCTTTATTCACAGGGAAGAGTAGCCTCAGAAAACCACCTTGACGAAGTTAAAACAAGTGCCAGTGTGTAGAACAGTTTGTTCAGGTCTTTCAAAGCTGATAAAGGCTATGCATAAACACAGAATTAACATGAGATTTCTCAAATCATGAAAATCAACTAGAAACATCACTCTTCTTTTCAAAAGTGCATTTAAAGGCAGTGGGGGTTTAATTCCTAAGTCTCTGCTGGCCCATTCAAAAATGTTGCTACACTGATGTTCCTCTGGAACAATATCACATTGAAAAAATGAAGCATTGTGATTTAACTTCACGAGTGAACATCTGCGTGTAGTCAAACTGAGAGAAAGGTCTGGAACAAAAACCTGAGGGAAATACTTAGAAAAAAAGTCCTATATTAAAGAGAGTCACTATTAACTCAGGTGCTGGCACTGTTGAGCATTTACTTGGCACCACACAAAAGCAAACACAGCAAGATCCCAGAAGTTAGCAGCTAGCCATAAAAATTTATAGTTTGAAACTGAAAGCTTGAATTGTTTCTGGAAATGAACTAAATACGCCATTATATTTTTCACTTGCTTAGTATTCTGAATATTTTAAAGTTTTAGCTTTATGCACAGCAGAGAGAAGCAGAAAGGACTACTTTGGTAAAAAAATTAAAAAAAAACAACAACAAAAAAAACCCAAAAACAAAACAAAACAAAAACAAACCAAAAAAACCCCAAACAAACAAAAAAACAACAGCAAAAAAACCTCCACGTTTGTACTGTGTTTAAACAGTACAGTTTTAAAGATGAATTGATGGCCACATTTGGTACCTGAGCAGTCCAATGTGCCTGAAGGGTGAAAACATTCTCCAACAACAGAGCAGGCCCTAATAGTGTGGAAGTAGCTAGTAAATAGTTTTAGACAAATGATGGATGCTTCTTTGCTCCTGCCTCCATTAACCATTGGCTAATCAGCAACAGCTGGTTATCCAAATTTGAATTCTGACATAGGTTTTAAAATCTTGCTCCATTACACAAAACAATTTGAATGAAAGTTAAGTAGCTTCATTGTAGATGAAAACCATAGACAATGTGTTTCCACTGGCCTTGCTAAGTGTCTAGTATTCATGTTAAAAAATATGTGCATTGTAAAATAGTGAAGAGCCGAAGTCAGTGTTGCATATTTTAGAAACAAAATATCAGTGCTGTTCATTGGGGGAAAAAAAAAAAAAAAAAAAAAAAAAAAGATGTTAGATGCTGCAAGGAGTTCTACACCACTAATAACCAAGACTTGCAGTGTTCGCTTGTCTGATTTTCTATTCAAACCAATGGTGTCTACTCTCAGAAGTGTGCTTAATGGTAGTTCTGGAGAAGTAAAACTATTGTGTTAATTTCTCACCCTGGTAGAAACACCCAGGCTTGGTGTTCTACCACCTGGTAGAAACTTGGCTTCCAGATCACACTATAATGCAATTCCCTCCTGCAGTTGAATACTGTGGGTAGTGTACCAGTTTCCAGCATAGGAACAGAGAGAATGAAAAATAGGATCTGACAGAGAAAGCTGATGGAACTGGGAATAAGAGCCCCTGAAGTGGCAGTCTGGAATTTAAGGGACAGCTCCATCATTGTTAAGATTCAGGCTGAATACCTTTAACAATATCAGAATTATTTCGCAGCTTCATTTACTGCATATGCTTATATGCATTTAGTCTTATTTTAAATGCCTATACCCAATCTGAAGCATTACTTTCAGCTGCCTCCTGGCCTTCATTGACCACAGGAGAGTCTGTCAGGCATTATGAGAGAAGACAATTTCATTCCGGTGCATCCTGAATGGAAGGACAGAGAAAAGGCACAGTCCTTTCTGAGCCCAGCAAAAGATTGGTTTTGAGGGCTTCTGTGTTGCTGGTTTTTTTGGTTTTGTTTTGTTTTTTTTTTTAATGAACTAACCATAGTAGATTTCATAGGGGTGCATCTAGCAGATCTCAGGTAGGCAGGTGCCTGCTCCTCACCATCAAATGTGTTTTCCTTGCCTTCAGGTCTCAGCTGCAGTTTAATGGGAGTAGCTACTGGCACATCCCAGTGTAATCTCTATTTCAAAGGTATTTTTTAACTGAAAATCAGGGTATTGAGAGAAAAACAATGGATTACACAGTCAAAGGAAACACCTATATTCTAGATATCCATCTAGAGTCATCACCTCATTCCTACCAAAACCCATGGGGTTTTGTTTCACTTGAGTAAATCCCTCCATTTGGGGGTTTCATGTTAGCAGTGAGAGTTACTATCACTGTTCATCTATACAAAACAGACATACCAGAGAGTACTGGAAGTAGCATAGCTCAATACTTTGACTGAACAAAAAATAATTAGCAGTCCTTCATTCTAGGGAGCTTAGTGAATTAATTATATTTTTCTGCTTCCTAGCTATTAATTAAGTTGTGGATTTGAATCTATCATACACCCATTAGACCAAAACATGATTTATTTGCTGTCTGAATGCTGAAGTTGCTCTTTGCTAAAGCAATACAGGCAGGACTGCAGAAAGCAGCATATTTTCTTAGACTCCTGTATGTGTTACTACTTTATAAATGTACACTGGCATTATACTTCCCTGTATATAAAAATCAAAGCAATTTGCTGGACACACTGTCAATGAAAATTTTCTTATCATTAAAGATTATAATTAGAAACTTCACCCTATGCGTATGAATACAGAGATCAGATATCAGTGCCAAGCTTTGGCAAAGGACCAGCTGAGATAATATGACACATGTCATTATCCTGTCCTAGGGAAATTAATTGGGAGCAAATTTTCAGTTATGAACATCTACACCTAGATAGTATCATCTGTTACAGCCTTGTGAGGGCTTTTATTAATCTACACTGCACCTTATCTATGTGCTGCAGGTTAAAGATTTTAACACGAGTTAATTTAAGAGTGAAATAGAATTTAGAAAATGCTATTGCCTAATGGTAATTGAGTTGAATTTACTGGAGGATTTATATATTATGGTTTTTTACTGTGAAATTTTAGGAAGTATCCAGTGAGCCATATTTTTCCATGGTAGCAATGGGAACTTCTGATCTTAAGGAAGGCTGTTCATTCCCTCTGGGTAACTGGATTCAACCAAGCATTTTGTGGTCATGCTAAACCCAATGTTTTCACTTCATTCACCATGTAATATTACCTCCTTAAGTACTGAATATTTTTTTTTTTGCCCTGAGTGTTCAGGTTTTGAAGTTACTGCACAACCTGTCTTTCTAAATGTCATGGGGGCCTTGAAAACATGTGGATAATTGTGGATTTGAATATCCGAAGGGCATTGCAATGTAATATATCTATGCTGGATGACAAGACCTTCTTGTAGAAAACAGAATTCTGAATATTTATAATATCCGTACCCTAGTGCTTTTCCAAATGATTTTCTACTGTAGAATAACTACTTTGTGAAAACTTTCCCCTGAGTGAAAAACATTTAATTTTTTTATTCCCTACCTATAGTCCAAATTATTCTGTGCATGTAAGAAGACCAGTGGTTTGTCTTGGATATTTTCTCTAGCACACAGATGCAAGCCTCCAGGGTGAAAAATTCCAACATGAACAAGGATGGAGAAAACCTGCCCTGGAGGAAAGTTCATTCTAAAATAACTGGTCAATGTTCTGAAACTTTTGGACACTTCCCTAGCTCCATTCTTCCTGAAATCTTGGAAATTCACCAGTGTCTTATATCAATGACTTGTGTATGTACCACTAGACAGTTTTATGGACATGACAGCCTCTGTAAGGTTGATATAATTTATGAATTAAATTTTAAGTGCTCTTCCAGAACACTTACAAGAAGAGCTTACATGAACTCAGGCATAACCCTATGTTTTTCACATGTCCCTCCACACCTCAAAGCACTGACCTTTCTTTACATGCCATTTATATTCCAAAAGAAATTTCATTGCCTGTGTGTCAATGCTTCCATCACAACCAGTTCAAATTAATGTTTCAGTGAAGATTTTTATGGTGTACAGATGCTGCAGATTCTGCATTCTTTATAGACACTATACCACTTCACAATATAAAACATTTTCAGTAACAACTCTCTCTCAGCCTCTGGAGACTTAGTCTGTTTTCTAGATAGAAAACTGCTGACTTAGGACATCTATTTTTCACACAGTGCCTCAGATGGAAACAATGAAAATTAGCCAAGCAAAAAGCAAGACTGATGTGATCTATTTGTCACGTAGAGGTGGGGGATAATTTTAAGTTCCTTGGTAGAGCAGCCTACATTGCACCAGACTTTATACAGTTTCTGAGTGTCTTCCAAACAAAATTACTTTTAACAAAATCTAAGGGTTACTTGGGTTATTGATGTATTTTCTCAATAAGCACCAATAGTAGTTATTGATGAATGCTCTTTATAAAGGATACTAAGAAATGAGTAAAAATTTCACATGGAAGATTTTGGTCCCACGATTACCCAAACATATTAAATTTGTAATGTACAACTAAACATTTCACTTGTATTAGACCATAGTAAGGGGAGAGGAGTTCTGTAACATGTAGCAGTCAGGCCAGGTCAACCATGGTATATTTTCAAGCTCCATTTTACTGCTGGTTTGAAAAAATGCTGATTAAAAAAAGTGGATGATTTATAGTCCTCTTCAGCCACTGATTATTACCCCTTAAATCTTCCAGCTAGAGACAAATGAAACATGGAATGTCCATCTTTGACATTA
Organism: Megaceryle maxima; assembly: GCA_024605025.1. Lineage (NCBI taxonomy): Eukaryota > Metazoa > Chordata > Aves > Coraciiformes > Cerylidae > Megaceryle > Megaceryle maxima. The sequence continues at coordinate 20,743 of JANHGN010005781.1, read as the reverse complement.
TAATATAGTAAAGACAATCTGTTAAATCATACATATACTGTAGTTAACTCTAATTTAGATTATAAATCTTTATGACAGATGATTGTGACATCATCCTCCCCTGTGTTTCATTTCAAGGGACTGGAGCTTAAAGATAATGAAATGCTTTATGTCCCAGCAGCTCTTTTAAGGTCAGCTGGGGGAACTACTAGTACACTGCTCTGTGAGGGCACTACGAGCATGTTCATCCCAGCTCAATGCTCAGTGCTAGTAAGCCTATTTTTCTCTCTCTATTTGCAAGATTCACAGAAGACTGTCTGATCTTTTGACTTCCCTAGATTTTCTCTTCTTTCATTCTTCTGATGGAGGAATTCAAGTTGATGTCAGTGTTTGAGAGCTTTTGGGATATGTTAATTCTTCTCCATTTGATTACAATACCATAAATTCAGTATGATTGTGGTACCATGCAGTAAGTACTTAAAATGCAATGTCACTGTTAATTTTTCTCAATCTCTTTGAAATACATAAAACAAGCATTCCAGGATATAGGTGTACTTTGACTAGTAAGTGAAAAATAGCATAAAACTCTATAGTGTTTTTCTGATGAATGTAGCTAGGAAGAAAGAGTATATATTTGTTGCCTATTAGGGAACTGAGTCTGTACACTCTGTACTTATTTCACACCACTGTAGAAGGCATCTAAAGAATCAGATCTATATTTATTTATGATTGCCATGGACTGAAGTTCACTCTTTGTCATTTTAACACCAGGATGTGATTTTACAGGATCTCTTTAAAACTAATTTTTCCCCCTGTAGCAGAATATAATTCTGATCAAGATTAAATATTTAAAATATACATTTCATATTTATAATGAAAAAAAATAGTGAAATACAATTTCAGGATTGCACTTAGGCCAAGTTAATACTATAAAGCTTATTAGTGCTTGTTAATGCAAAGAAAAATGTCAGAGACGGCGATAGAAAAAGAAACACAGAACTTTATCAGAAACTGAATCTCATTCAAAATCAGATGTCATTGTGAAAAACAGAGCAAAACTCAATTTTTTCACCCTTCTTCAGAATCTCAGCTAGAAGTAATTTTTTGTTCTGCTCCTTTAAAGGTATGTATGTTTAAAAATTGCCCGTGTCAACACTGCAATGGAATGATTTTACTTTGTTGAAATATTCTGACAGCTCTAATACAAAATATTTGTCTTTTTTCCTCCTTGAGAAGCAAGTTTGAGTATCTAAGAGCACAAAGACCCGAGAAGTTTCCATGGGGATGTGACCACATCCTTCATCCTATTCAAGTCATCTTTGCCCATAAGAAGGGTTGTGGTGTGGCAGGGTTAATTCCATCTTGTTAACCCTAAATTGACACAAGAACAATTTCCATGGAATAATTGATAAAAGGAAAAAATAGTCTTTTTTAAAAAAAATGTCTCCATATCAACTAAGGTATCAGGAAAGGCAACAATCACTTTTGAAGGTCTTGTGCAAGTAAAATAAATATTTTAAATTTTTTTCTTCCATCAAGCTGATTTAAGTCAAGAGTAGCCCAGTGAAAGTCAAGAGATTTGCAGTAGTGCAAGATTGACATAAATGAGCAAGTGGGCCCAGAACTCTACCACATTCACAGAAAATCATACAGGCACATTAATAATAGGGGAAATTAGCACAGAAAAAATTGTTCATTACAAGACAGCCTTTTATATCTGAGAACCAATAACTTTCCTCTGGAATCACTTGGACTTTTAAATGCTCGTCATTTCTGAAAAATCAGCCTTAAAAGTTTTTGTTATATCTGACCAATTTTTGCAAACCTACTGCAAGCACAGTAGAAAGCACTAGATGGGTCTAGATGGTTTATAGGTGATTAGACTTGGATGCACATGTTCTGCAATCTCCCTCTTTCCCCAGAAGGAATTTATGTACCCTGTACGGTTTATTTTATTACATTGTTATTTATTAACCTCAGATAACCACTTATCTAAAGAAACCAAAAGTGAATGTGTTTGTGGTTGGATGAGAAATATTTCTAAAAAATAGTCTTCTTGCAAGTAATCTGCAGTAACAATCTGTTTTGCAGAGATATGAAATCTGGCAAACCAACTAACCCAAACTTGAAATGAGCATTTCTACCTTCTCTCCCTTTAGACTTACAACAAAAATGTGCTGGGCTTTAGAAGGGTTGAGGTAATTTGCTTCAGCAAAAGGTAGTCAAGGAAATGCAAGACTTTGTGAAGAAAACCCATGTATGTCTGGATCACAGGATAGAAGGATGCCAGTGGGAATCAATATAAATGCTCCTGACTGCAACCCCAGTTTCACAGTGATAAATTAAATGTGTCAGTGTTTAGTCCTATTAAAGCCAATGAGATCAACATATGCTGAAACATACGCTCAGGCCAAAAGTTCATATGGAAGGAGACCAAGAATCTTCAGGCTAGATTGGAAATCCTGACCGCTAAATCTCAGGTCTTCCTTTTACTTATGATGGTATAAAACCACCAAGGGCAGTGAATGAGGCAGATCCAGTTAGATGTTATCACCTCTAACTCAGTTCTGCCAAATGCCAACTGGTTTCCTGATATGTTCTTAAAGACACATTGCAAATAACCTGTCCAGTCAGGGTCTTCTCAAGTTGAATTTGAGGGAGAAAAAGGAGTTGAAGATCTTCAATAGCACAAGCATGGATAGTTGCTCATGCATGAAAGCCAAGGACAGGAAGTATAGGTTTTCTGCACCAGTACTGCTTTTCCTGAAATATCTGACTTTGTACTTCAGACCAGAATATATTTATGCATTTATATATATATACACCCAGCATACAGACAAGGGTCATTAGTTTTTTCTAATGGTGGGCACATGGTGTCCCACATCATCCAGTTGCTGTTATAAATCCCTTTCTGAGTGATCTAATGTTCAGGGAATTTTTGTTCTTGCAGGTCAGGTTCTCTTGCACTCCTTGAGGTCAACTGTATGAAATGACCCCTTCAAAGATCTCCCTAAAAGAGGGAGCAACATGACAATGGGATGATCAGCACATTAAGGTACCCAGGTGTTTCTCTCATAAGACTGCAGCTGGAAGGAAGGCTGTAGTGTGTTTAGCTTCCAGCTCAGGATTTAGATGCCTACAGTTTACCTACACCTTGCTTTACAGGCCAACATTGTCTCATAAATCCAGCCAGCAAGAGGATGGTATACACTGCTATTCTCCACAAGGTCTTCACATGCCTATTCTAACTCTTTTAGACTCCAGATTGGAGGATACATAGGCAGTGAAGGAGACCTTATCAGTTTTCATCTCAGATGTCTTTACATTTCTGTCAATTAGTAGAGTCTACTTTATGGGCCTTTATCATCCTATAGGGTATCAGCCTGGTTCTCCAAATCACTCTATAGTTAGAAGTTATGTGCATCTCTCTTCTGAAGGAAAACCTCTTAACCTCATTCTACAAGGATCACCCAGTCAGTCATATATCTAGGAGTAAAGTAATCATAGAATCATAGAATGGTAGAGATTGGAAGGGACCTCTGGAGATCGAGTCCGACCACCCTGCCAATGCAGGAATACATAGGGCATGCCACACAGGAACAGATCCAGGAGGTTATATCTCCACAACCTCTCTGGGCAGCCTGGTCCAGTGCTCTGTCACTCTCACAGTGAAAAAGTTTTTTCTCATGTTGAGGTGGCACTTTCTGCATTTCACCTTGCTACCATTGCCTCTCATCCTATCACAGGGAACATCTGGAAAGAGTATGGCCCCTTCTATTTGACACCCACCCTTCAGGTATTTCTAAACATTAATAAGATCGCCTCTCAGTCTTCTCCAGGCTAAACAGTCCCAGGGCTCTCAGCCTTTCCTCATAAGAGAGATGTTCCAGTCCCTTAATCATCCTTGTAGCTCTCCTTTGGACTCTCTCTAGTATTTCCCTGTCCCTCTTCAACTGGGGAGATGAGAACTGAACACAATACTCTAGATGTGGTCTCACTAGTGCAGAATAGAGGAGGAAGGAAAGTGTCCTTGACCTGCTGGCCACACTCTTCTTTATGCATCCCAGGATACCATTGACCTTCCTGGCCACAAGGGCACATTGCTGTTCCATGGATAACTTATTGTCCACCAGGATGATTATAACTTTAAATCCATGGATAACTGCAGTATGTGTACACAAATTTCTAACATACTACACTACAGTGAACTGTGCAGATGGCCAAGGACCTCTGAATCAGCCAACAGCAGAAAGTCTAAACGGATTAAACTTTTACAGCAGATTTATGTGATTAACTATAATAAAGGTTTTAGTTATGTTATTGAAAATGATCCTATTAAATGGTATCTTTATAATCAACCATGTTAGTGTGTTTTATTAAATCCACTTGAATGGTAAACAACTTTTTTAGACAGGGATAAAAGAAACCTTGAAAGTGCAATTGTCCTTCCATTCGTGAGGTCAGCTTTGCCAACTGCTCAGTATTTGGAGAAAGTCAAAAGAATTTCCAAACCATGTAAGTATAAAATAACCTACTGCTAGTTCAGAGGCTTGAGAGAAAGAAAGTATCAGACTTCAACAAACTGCCTTTCAGAATTTCTCCTCCTGCATTTTTTATGTTGTTTCTGAAACAGAATAACTGAACACCTGTAATGCCTTCTACAGTCACTTCAGCAAAGTCTAGAAAGATACCAGAAGATATTTTTCATATTTTGTTGCACCCTTTTGTTTACATAGGCCTACAAGCAAACAGAATTAAAAGTTATGTATATTGTCAAGTCAGGCATTCAGAAGTTAGGGTAAACTGAAGTTTTATGTAACATGTAGGATCAACATTAATTTTACTCCAGCTTGTGCACATCTTGCTTTGTGAATGAGTTCAAGTCACTTGGAAAAACAACCCAGGTAATCCTGCAGCTAAAGCCTGTACCATAATATGTAGGCACAACGCAAGCATGAATAAGGAGGGAAGCTGTGGTTCATTGCATGGGCCAAGGTTATACACTCAGTAACAGGGATGACTCTTCCTTTGCTAAGTCTGATCTCAAGCTTCTTAAAGGGTTTTAGGAAAGGCAGTTCTACAGGGGCCAGTGATTTGCTTTCATAGGTGACAGCTCCACTAAATTGAAACAGAATTTCCTAGGACAAAGAGAAGACTTTTTTTTTTTTTTTAACTTCCTGCAAAATTTCAAAGCCTTGATACAAACAGTGGAGATGTTAGAGCTTCTCAGAAAAAAAGAATAAAAAGAGGTCATCTGTATCTGCTACAGGGAAATGTTAGAAAATAGAAGAGTTTTTCTTTTGTCATTAAAGCAGAGATTTTCAGAATGATTTCAAGGCTTTTTACCTCTGTATGGGTTACACTTACCACAGGATCAAGCACAAATAGACTCGCAAATATTCCTTCCAATCTGCATTACTTGTTTTATTTGTTTATCACTTAGTTTTACCTGTTTCCAGAGCACCCGTTTTCTTAGCTCCACAAACATGAGTATGCCTCTTGGCCACTAACACTGCAGATACTCCTTCGCTGAATGAAACAATTTACTAATTTAAAATGGGCATATATATACATACATATATATACATACAAGAGCATGTATGTGTATGTATGCAAATATATGCATACACATTAAATGTATATGCATATGTATAGATGTATTAACTCCACAAATATTTCTATTAACATTCAAGCCAACAGAAAATAAAGTTCTGGAGGCTTAATCTGTGAATATTTTTGCAATTTATTTGTTTTTATCAAAGAGGAAACTTCCAAAAATTCCTTATACTTATCAATTTGGCATATCTTTGTTAGGTTTATTGCTCTTACTTTACAAACATAGCAGAAAATAACAACTGTCTGCTGAGTGTGACACTTTGCTGAGTGTAAAACTTTGTGATTGCAATTCTCTCACATTTTGCAGTAAACCTTCTGTGAGGAATGCTGAATGGATTACCCAAGGGCATGTTTACAAGTTACAAGGTGTGACATGATCAAGTCAGCTGTCAGGATACAGCTTTGAAACAACACCTTTCCTAGACTTGATTCAGTGAGAAGTTTTGCTTTATGGGTAGCACAACATTGAGCTCATTTGCTTCTGCATTCCAAAAGCTCTCAGGAGAACTGATGAGGAAGGGTGTAGTGATGCTCTATGGGGTGAGTCCAGGGATTTCTATGTTGTACTCTGTCCAGGTGCCACAAGAGCTCTTCTCTGAGAAATCTGACTTTTCAGAGAGGTTCAGGAATAATGCCTGGATTGTCCTTTTAGTTAGATCAGTAACCTTAAAGGACTTATGTATGGTCTTTACCAGCTGGAGAGTTTATCTACATGTGAAATTTTGTATTGATATGACAGACTGGACCTGTATTGACATGTCTTGCTGGCATGCTTACATCAGTTAGGTATTTAAAAAACATACAACCCAAGCCCCAAAAAGACACTGTGTCTTTTTGCAAAAAGTGTCTTATACACAAAGGTTATTCAAAGATGTGAAAACTAGTGCTGCCGCAACCATTGATTTGCAATTTGTAATCCATGATCAATGGAAAATCTGTGCATTTTCAGCAAATGGCATCTAGAAAAAGGAAATGTATTGTCAGTAAACTAAATGCACTAGAAAGGGGTCAGTGTCACAGCCCAAGAACTGAAAAGATTCTAAGAATCAGAAAGCATTGGGAACTACTGTTGTTCCATGATTCATGCTCAAATTAGATAATTTACATCTAGTTTGGGTGCACTTCCTAAACACTGAAGTAATAGAATATGACTGAAGACATACAAGAATATAGTTTTGCCCAAAGCAAGGAGATCATTCTTTATTGGTTAAGGTTTGTTGTCTCACTATATATGGAGATTGACCTAGGGGTGAATTCATCCAGCTGTGTTTTGGAATGAAAGATTATAAAACAGGAAACTTGAGTACATGAGTAGAATGGAAAAAGGAAAAACATTAAAAGCTAAAAGATACAGTCTTCAAAGTGTCAAGCTTCTTAAAGGAGTAAAACAGATATAGAATAAGTGATCAGAAATAAAGATCAAGAAATATCAAGGGTGTTCAAGGAAAATCTTCCTAAATTAGGATGATAAGAAATTCCATATAAAAGAATTATGGCTAAGAAATCACTTAGAAAAGACTTATGTCTTTTTCAACAAAAGCCATCAGTGAGATTGATTTTTTATAGATGATACATAGTAAGCAGATTATTAAAGCCTGCAGCAAAAAATTTTTGTAATGGAGGAAATCTTTAAGAATCATATAATTGAAATTGCAATAGAAATTATTTTCTCTTTCAGATTCTGATAAAAGCATGGATTTATCATGGACTGACTGAAAAACCCATTTTTCTGAAAACGTAAAACCTGTGGTAAAAATGAAAAAACTTTTTTTAAAAAAGAAAATTAAAATTTCCTTCTGTATATACTAGTGCAATATTCTCTGTTTCTGGCTATCATTAAACACTTTTTAGACTTCACTCTTTTTTCAGCCATCTTGTGGTTAGTGTAAAGTATACTGTTGTTAAAAGTCAGAATGTTAGTAAAATGAATAAGAAAAGGAACAAACTGTATAATTTAGTAGGATATCCACAGATTTTACAACTAGAACCCTAGAAATGCTGAATTCTATAAAAATATACTCCTTCCAAAGTAGATATGATGCAGTGGGTGCTTGGAGAAAAGATATGCACTACAGGAAATCTGCCTAGTTCAAGGGGAAAGGCAGAAAGGGAGGGAGAAAGGGAAGCAGGAAGGGATTCCCTAAGGCTTTATGTAGAAGGGAAATTTTATTTCTTTCCTAAATATTCAAAACCAAAATGGAAACTTTTCCTACTGAAATCAGCATGACTTGGCTTTTATGGTAATCTGATTAGACTCATGTTGGTGTGCAACAGAAAATATTCCAGAGACCCAAAAAGAAGATAAACCATATTTAATCTTCATTAAATATTTTTCATTTTATGTGGTAGGTCTTCAGAAGTAAAAGGAAAAGAAAAAATTAAAAATCACACACTGTGCATAAGAATTATTACAACTTTCTGCAAATGTTTTGCTTTTACATTAACTCATTTCAGTCTTCAATTTTGTTAATGTTTTCTTTTGAAGTAGGTTATAACTTTCAATCCATGCGAATATTATTTGAACATTATATTCAGACAGGAACAGGATAATGAATGTGACACTTAAAAATGCAAGTCAGAAAGAAAAAAAAAATGTTTTATTGAAGAAATACTAATTAAAAAAAAAAGCATATATTTCATGTTAGAGAATTTAAGTTGCAACAACTTTTCAACTGTGAAATTGAGATTTTGTAAGTGTATCAGATTTCTGATTATGTGAAGTTTTGAAAATTATTTTTCCTTTCTGTTTTGAACCAGCAGAAATTTAAATGGTTTCAGTTTTCTGTTGCACTGAGGACTCACCATGCATCCATTTCTCTATGTCTTCAGAATGTGTTAAACTGAAATATAAACAAAATAATAAAACAAATGAAACCTACAACCTACTGCCTCATCTATGCAGTCATATAACCACAAGAGATTATTACTTTAACCGACAAATTAACTGCTCTTATTTAGAATAATACCCACTACAAATAGTATCAACTGCTGAAAAGTAACCTTATATGAAAACTAAAAGAATAAATTAAAACTGCTTCAGTTTTCACAAAAAGTATTGAGTTTGAATCTTAAATATTCTGAGGCCATTTTATATCACTCGGATGACACATAGGGTCTTTAAATTGCTAATTACACTCCTTTTACATAAGGTGACTTTTTAACACAATACAGCTACATGAAGTCTAGAGTGTACAAAAAAAATGAACACATCCATTTGACATCCATTTTTCACATCACAACAGCATATTTAGGTTATCATTTTGCACAACATGAAGCTTCTTTACAGAAGACTTCTGAAAAGTGAGGACAGCTTTTGGAAACCAGATGCAGACTAAATTATTCATCTTTACTAAATTTTGATATTATAGCTCAGACATTTTTGGTTATCAGAGGAAATGATTTCTGGACAAGACACATTTACAACAGTTCCTAATAAGTAGTCAAGCTGCCTTTGATTAAGTTGGTGAAGCTGCAGAATATATATGACAGGACTGTAGGTTAACAACTCAGCTGCGGCAAAATGAGGTAGAGTCCCTGTGGAATGTAGATTTAGTGATAGATCTAGGAATCTGAATAACACACAGGCAGCTCAGAACCTAATAGGAAATTAATCTTGTGGAAAGACACACAAATCAATTAAAAAAAAAAAAAATTCTCTTAAAGTTAATTCTTGAATAGCCATCATTCATGCATGATGGTTTAGATTAGAAGTAAAATAGCATGTAGGCATTAGCTGCATGAGTATAGAACTTGTATATTAAAGGCAGTTTTTAATATCTGGTGTGAACAGACATAAAAAACTATCACTGTGAACACAATAAACATAACAAATATGTAAGAAACACTAAATTAGAATCGAATAAATGAAAGGGAGACTGGGATTTTGTTAGATTTTTTAATAGGCCCAAGTTTAAGTGCGTAATAAGTAGGATGTCTTCTTGTCTAAGGATTTTGCAGGAGATTTATGGTGGAGAAAAAGAAGCAGAAACTTGTATGAAAGATGTACAGATGAAACCAGAAAATTGATGGAGCTGTCTCTGTGTGATTCCACCTCATTTTGTAGCACAAAACAGTGTACATGTAAAGCCCTTTTTAAAGTTTTGAGCAAATCCAAAAGAATCTTCTCCATTCTTAGGATTTTGGGGAAAATTCTGGGACTTGTAAAATGTCTTTAAAAAATCATAATTACTTAAAAAGGTACTAATTTTTGGTATGCTTTCTTACATCTTTCCCAGCTGCATCTCAGAAGTTTTACTGTAGTGTCTTTGAGGTAAAGCAATGAACATATGCGTAAGGCAAGTTAAAGGAATTTGAAAAGCAAGAGCTATAAAGCTTGAAAGTAAAGCTATGGACTGTGCCAGTAAAACACCAGTTCTGTAGAGTGATTTGCTTCTTGGGAAGCGTTATTGACCTTGATCAGGAAAGACCTAAGAAAGAAATAACTATGTGATTCATTAGGTTGACTTTTCTTCTTCTTTTTTTTTTTTTTTTTCTTTTCTTTTTCTTGCTCTTTTGCTTATGACCAGGCATGGTGAGAACTGGTTTTGCCTTGTAGGAAAATACAGGGAAATCAGTTTTGTCTCCAGATGACAAACAGTTTTCCCATTAAACTTCTTAATGCACTGGGCAAATTCCCAGTGTCACTTCTTCCTTAAATTGTTCAAGTATAAGTCAGCTGACAGGAACAGGGTTTGCTGGTGTTCTCTTCAACCAGAAAAGTGGGGAGATTAATAAACAAGTTAAGATGATGCTGAGTAAAGCAACCCCATAATCAAAGAAACACCTTACTGACTGTGTAGCTGGAACTGAATATAGTAGTTTGCCTGCATACAAATGACCTGCTGAGGCTTTCACAAGAGGCTTCTCAAGGTAAACTGTATTGTATGATGACAACTTGACTGTTCAGTTGGCATTCTTCAGACTAATAACCTTTTCTCTAATAGAATATTGAAGGGTAAGAAACAGGTTTGTGCTGATTATATTTGATTTATGGTCACAGAGAAAGGATAAAAATTATATGACTAAGACTTTTATAATTATACAATATCTTATATGAGCATAACATGCAATATGCTGCCAAATAAAGGTTGATTTTTATAGAACTTTTTAAACACAAAGGTCCAGAACTTTTAGATGCTACTGATTTCAGTAGGAGTCAACCATCTAAACACCTCTGAACATCTGATCTTAAATTAATGAATTGATGTCTTTTATGCATACTTCAGTAGAGCACCCATTGATTGATTTGAAAATATAAAACCAGATGTATTAACAGAAAACTGATGTGATCTCCTGATCTTGTATCAAATCATCAGCAGTGTGAGTTATTTTTAATGACATAATAATTATATATTATAGGTAAAACCTTCTATTTTAAAAAGACCTTCTCCCCTGAATTTACAAAGTGCTGTTTAGGTAGGGAATTAGGTGTTTAGGAATCCCCTTCTCTCTCTACTGTCTTGGCAGAAAACCTAGGATGGCTAAGCTCCCTCCTGGGTTAAATGGAGCAGGACTAATTAGGTGGGATAAACTGGGGACTGAAGACATCAGCTATCTTTGAAGCTCTCCAGGGATCATGGTTCAGCTGCAGGATTCTAAATAGTTTATTCCAAAACCTAATGGCATGACTTTTCAAAACTACAGGGTTTTTTAATCTACATTGTTTCCATATGTTTTTCTTCAAACCAACTCTCAATTTCATATAGATTTAAATTTTGAGGGCTTAACAAAAAGTCTGGGAGGGAATGCAAATGCTCCCAGTTCAAGCCTATCAATTAATTTCACAGGTCCTGATTCAACAGACATAAGCATTATTAGCAACACCACGAACAAGTAATTACTATACAATACTTCAGAGCCTTCAATGGCTTTGGGTCTAAACACAATCACACTTATTACCCCCAGGAGTTAATTCAGGGCCCAGTTTAGGGCAAAAAGCTGAATGTCAAGGAGAATCCCTTCTTGAAAGTTGTTAGCTTTAGCTTTTGTTTAAATATACTTTTATACCAATGTGGATGAAACTAAGTTTTCCTTGCTAACAGTGGCTGCCCCAAGTAGCCTATTCACACAGCAATTGTGACACATAGCCAACATCAAGCAGATAAATCTTCCTGGAAATCTTCCTAAAGGGGGCTGACATAACTTGTCAGAAACACAGAAGGAAATTTAAGTTAACATTACCTAAAAAAAAAATTAAAAATTCTAATTTGCTTAACACTGAGTCTATAAACTGCACCCAGATTTGTCTCTTCTGATGTCAACCCAAACGACTGATAGCTATGATGTATAATGCAGTTCTGACCTCTTCCAGGGCTAAATTACAAATTCATGAAGCCAAAGACACAGAACATTGACATTATTTCAGTGAAGTGGAAGGTCAAGTAGCACAGCATGGGCAAAAGAGAGCTCTGAAGACAGGATTAAAGACTGGAACTGTTCTCTACCTTCAGGAAAAAGTGAAAGGGACTTACAGCATTTCAGCTAAAGAAACAGGTAAATGAAGAATAAAAACAAAACAAGAAATAAAAAAAAAAAAAACTAAAGTGTAAGTAAGAAATCTAATAAAATAGTAGATATTGTATGACAAGCACAGGAAAATCCAAACAAGAAACAGGCAATATCTTAAATATTATATTAGTACAGTAGCGTTTTTTTTTTTTTTTTTTTTTTTTTTTATTTTTTTATATATTTTATTGATTTTTTTGTGTATTTATAATATGGTAATTTATTTAATGTG
>JANHGN010005780.1:32804-46182 GCA_024605025.1 Megaceryle maxima | reverse complement strand
AAGGTGTTTGGGTTTTTTGTTTGTTTTTTTGTTGTTTTTTTTTTAATTATTATTATTTTAAAATAAAACTGGACGAAAATTTTGTTCTGCATAATATGATAAACATGCTGGCTAAGACTGTAATTTACAGTAAAATTTTGACAATCTGCTACTTGCATTCTTTTAATTTATTCAGTCTCTTAATTTACTGCAAGTTTATGCAACTTTTATATACTTATTTACTTAGACAACTTTTGTATACTCAAACACATTTGCTATTTTTGATACTTCCGAAGTTACACTTTCTGTTAAATAAATATTTATTTTTTAACTAAAAAGTCTGAAGTTATCCTGATCTCTCTCTCCTTATAATTCAGATATGCCTCTGTTCCAATGGAGAAATACAGCCTTCCCTCTTTATAACTAGTATGTTTTTTTCTCCTCTTCAAGACATGACCTACGATTTTATTGGTGGGCTTTTTTCTAATAAGAGATCTACAATGTATTGTAAGTCATGATATCAAATGAAGTAATTCTGGAAAACCTTAATATAAAAAAAATAGAAAAGTATTATGTTGTAGTGACATTTTGAAATTTGCTGCCCTTTGTTTTCCTCTCCCTTTTTCTATTTACTACTCTAAGTTTCCTATTAATCTTCAGGCCTTCATATTTCTTAGGGCTTCACATTGTTCTAGAGTACTCTAAGACAAGATGCTTGTCTCCTCATTTCACACCTTCTCATTTTCCTAGAGAAGAGAGGCAGAGAGAAATCTTCCTTTTAAACAGACATTGTGTCCAACACCCCAGTCTTCAGAATGATCTGAAAACCATGAAAAAATGTGGGGTTTTTTCAAGTCAACTTGAAGTTAATGTAGGAAATCATTCAGATTTTGCCATATTAGAATAGTATAAATACCACCACCTTGGTCCTTTTTAATTTTTGGCTTTTCTACATCAGCGTTTGATTAAGAAACTAACAAACCATGACTCTGAACATATGCTGAGGAAATTTCTATTCTGTCTACTTAACATTTATGGTAATCAACAGTATTTTTATATTGAAATATAGAATACAATAGTCGTTGTTGAATGGACTTTGAGAAAATTTGAAAAGGAACAAGCATTTAAGAGATAAAAGTCAAAATTAAAAAAAATAAAATCTTAATATAGAGCATAGATAAGGATGAAACCAGTGTATAAAATAGCATGAAATTGTAACAGTATGACTTGATGAATGTGATTTTCTTTTGAAAAGAATTCACTAACACATTTCCACTCAACTGAGCCCAGTGAAATGTAAAACTCAGAGTGATACAGGGGGTTTACCTCAAAAATAGGAGTTGGAAGAATCATTTGGTTTTCCTTTTGCCCATCCTAGTGTGCTACCCATATCTTCACTTATAGACTACACATGAATCACATTCCCCATGAGAAGGTATCTAGCCTCTGGTAGGAGCGGCTGAGGGAGATTAACCTCTAAACACCTTAAACCTTAAAGCACATGCTCTATGGTGATGCTGTGCTTGTTCCCTTTCCACCATCTTCTTGGATCACTTGATCCAAGTGCTGTAGGTAAGTATGTAAGATCTGAAACAATATAGAAACTAAAATTATTCTACTTACCACAAATAGCATCACTCTCATCTAAACCATCTCCACAGTCATCCTCACCATCACAAGTCCATTGCTTAGAGATGCATTTGTTTGCAGAGCAAGCAAATTGATTCCATGAACAAGATGAATCTAGGAATGACACCAGGCACTGCATTTGTTAGGTTTGCAACAGCACTGCACTCCCTGTGTTTTCAAGCCTATTTTAGGAAGCTTCTCACTGCTTCTTCCTGGCCTCCTTTTAGTGTACTAAAACAGAGTATAATCCTAATCTCTGTATTCAGAATGTTACCTGTTTTTCTAAGAGTTTGGACTCGCTATAACACTGCTAAAAATAAGCAAACAATAAAACGTGGAAATATTCTAAAATTTTAAACATTTTGCTACTAGGATGAGGACAAACACTTTAGAAACGTAAATCTAGGCTGTGTATTTCACATTACTATTGTAACTGCAGTGAACTGTTTTATGTTGGTAGTCAGGCAGAGATGTCACTGTCCAAATTTTCTAACACAGCCTCCCTCTTGGTATTGAAGTATTTAACTCAATCTTTAAAAGTTTTTGTTCTTTTCCCTCACAAGTCAAATTGCTGTGTGTTTGCATCCTATTGTGCCATTTACAGTTAGGTATACATTGGAAACAATGACATGCTTCTACATTTCAAAACTGGTCTGCAAAACTCTTCTAAAAAAATGCTGTAATTATGACCTTTTCTGAAAACTTCAAATTGTTCCCTTTTCCCAGACTTCTTTCTTTAAGAATAGCATTTATTTTGTTTTAACCAATGACAACAGATTCTAATATTAACAACAAAAAGAATTTTAGGTAATACAATCTGAATTTAAAAGTATTGTAACAAGTAGCTCAAAATGGGTAAGAGCAGTAAGCAGGCAAAAAAGAATTTACTGTACCACCTTCCCTCTCTCCCACAAAAATTGCCTAACATGTTTTACAACATTGTAGACAAGTGTTTATACGTAATAAAACCTGGCAATGTAAACAATGAGTTAAGCTTGAGGAATGCGGTCCACACAAAACCTTTTGATTTTCATAGTGCACAGTAGTTGCTAATTTTCAAGTTATAAGAGGTATACATACAATGTAAACTTCAAACCAAATACACAAACATGTTAATAGAAA
This sequence comes from Megaceryle maxima, assembly GCA_024605025.1. Taxonomy (NCBI): domain Eukaryota; kingdom Metazoa; phylum Chordata; class Aves; order Coraciiformes; family Cerylidae; genus Megaceryle; species Megaceryle maxima. The sequence continues at coordinate 43,452 of JANHGN010005780.1, read as the reverse complement.
CTGGGTCATGAAGAGAGTAACATATTACTTTCAGTCACGTTAACTGGTAAAGCAAAAAAAGGAAAGGAATATACAAAGGGGTTTTTTTTTGTTTTGGTGGGGTTTTTTTTGTTGTTGTTTGTTTTGTTTAGATTGGTTTTTTGGTTGTTGTTTGTTTGGTTTTGTTTTGTCTTTGTTTTGTTTTTGAATATGGAGGGAAAAACGATACTGCTTTTTGCTGTTCTGCTACAACTTAATTATATAAATAATCTCTTTAGTTTCTCCATATAAATTTAAGTTAAAAGACTGGGTCTGACTATGAGCAAAATTCATGTGGTAGAGTTTAAGAATCTTAAAAGATCTGAAACAGAATGGACCCTTAACCTGGTAACAGTTTCTGCTGCAATTTATTCACATCACTTTTGCTCCTACTGTATGTAATTAAACCTATATGGCATCTGATGTAAAGAAATGTCTATTTTTAAATAATAAAGGTATGTTTTGGTTATTGCCTGTTGGGGTTAAGATACTAATATAAAATGATTGCATCTATAAAAGTGTCCTAATAAGGAATTATGAAGAATTAGTGAGATTGTTAAATATTAAAGTAATAGAAAATCCTATGGACAAACATAACTATGTACAAAAAAATTATAGAGCTTTCATTCTGGCATGAGATATGGTTAAAGATATTGGCAGTATTATTAGAGAATTGACTCTGAAAATGTAGTATTAAAAACCTTTTTGTATGGCTGTAGATTCAATCTCTCAGATACAAATGTACACTTCTTTCTTTCAAAGTGCATTAGTGACTACAGAAATACAAATAAGATAAGATGCTCACCACAGTGCAATTCATCTACTCCATCCTCACAGTCTTTCTGCCCATCACAAAGCCAGGTGGTCAGAATACATCTTCCACTAGGACAACCAAAATAATTTTCTTCACATGTGGGTTTGTTTTGAACTGTGATAAAATAAAGAATGTAATGTAAAATGGTCTCTACTAGTATGATTAGGAGCCTAATACATTTCTGCTAAAATTCTGAATACTAATGGACAACAAAGAGTTTATGTCTAAAAATGCAAAAAAATCCCCAACCTATTCAGATCATTTGTGTTCACACAAATTAGGAAATAGTGACAGCTAAGTAGTTTAGGGAACTAAAATACTTGATTTCTTTAGAGAAGAGTCAGGGCACAGATTCAAGCTAAATTAAAAGGACCTATACAGGAAAGTAGTTTAGTTCACAGGTTTAGAGCTCAGTTACATCAACATTGCTTCTATTACACAATCTGAAGAAATTGCCCTTCTGGTCTGACAGCATCTACGAAATAACCCAATTTTGGCAGTGTTTGTCATATTCACTTGGATAGGCTATAAATATGATGCATGCACTGACTAACTGGAGCTATACCACTGATGTTGGAGCCCGAGATTTAGACTTGGTAAAAAATTTAGCAGTTCTCCTTCCTTGCCTTTGTTCTTTGTGGAGTGTGAAAATCATTTAAGATTTTACTTTTATGAATGCTTAGAAAACAGATGTGAGGAAAGAAAACAGACCATATATTTAGTTTCATGATGTCAGCACAAATATTACTCTGATTGGCACAGGTTATTTTCGAAATCTCAAGGAAGGTCTTTGTGAAAACCCAAGCAATATACACTAGTTCCAAGCACTGCAGATCTTTGAAGCTATCTGCCAGAGTTCCTATTACTCCCTTAATGTACTGGGGCTATAGACACTGGTATTGTTTTTTTCCTCTCTCTCTCTCTTAAAAAGAAAATTAAAGTTATCATATTTATGGTTCCTACAGCTGTAGGATAGAAAAAAGAATATGATGGCCGTGTTGATATTAAAGATTGTCTAGAGTATAGCCACCCCCAAATGAATATTTAGGCTTAACTTTCTGTAAGAGCAATGACACTGAACAAAGGCTGTTAATGGGAATTATAATATTCACAATAGAAACAACACTCAAAAACTTAATGAGCCAAAGTTGGCCAGTTTTGAATGAAATGGCAAAGGAAATCACATGTAGGTTGAATCAGAATGGTGTTGCTTCCAAGTAAAGGGATGAATGGTCCAGGCAATTAGTCACACATTAAAATGATGAAACTTTTGGCACACATTTGAAAGACAGAATAAAGTAATACAAATAAATGGATGATGGAATAAAATGCAACATTAGTTTACTTATGCAACATTAGTTTACTGAAGCTATAGCACACTGCCCTCAAAATCTTCTTTGGTGTGGAAAAAAAACCCTATAGACAAAGGAAATACAGTAAATCTAAGCTATTTCGAGCTAAATAAAGCATTATATACAGCAAGTTCTAAAGAATTGACAGATTATCTGAATAATATAGAGATTAGAATGGGAACTATAATTTAATAGCCATCTGTTTTACAGGAAGGATGAAAGTTCTTAATGTCAAGTTGAATTGATATTAGTGCTGAAGTTCTAGGTTTCTTCTGGATTATGGTAATATTTTAATCAATGAAATTGATTCAAAATATATAATAATTCTAGTGAAAGCTTCTGGTGACACAGTGGGATTAACACACACTAAAAAAAACTACAGGGAATAATCAGCTGATGTTAGTTACTAGGCAAGAACTGGATGGGTATTCAACAACATGAAATTAAAAGTTTTATTTTTAAAAACTAATACCACTTATTAATTAGTAAATATTTATTTTTATCAAATAGTAATTCTTAGAAGAAAGAGAGGTATTGGTCACAGGAGAGTAATTACAATCTAGCATGAGTCAATTATGAAAACAAACAAAAAAATGAAAATGTATTTGCACGGATACAAGGCAAAAGTAAGACTTCATCTGCTATACTAATGAATAATGTTTTACATAAATAAAAATTATTAATGGCAGATCTAACCTGGAGGAAATAGAAAGCTAGATATTACAGTTTTCTTCAGAGAAATGCAGCAGTAATTTGTAAATAATTTGCATAATCTAATGAAACACAAAATAAAGATTGGTGAAAAAACCCTGCATTCAGCACTATATTAATCTCTGTACTGAATAAAATGTCTTGACTGAATAAATGTTTTGCAACACAACTAGAATAAAGAATCAGAAATCAATTCAGAAGTCAAATCAAATCAGAAATCAAAAAAAGCATATGTTGGTTTTTTCTTCTTCACAGTTACCTGGGCATTTAAGTTCATCTGTGTAATCTCCACAGTCATTAGATCCATCACATATCCATTCAGGCAGTATACAAAGTGAAGTTGAATTACAGCTAATGAATCCTGAAGATTTTATTCCAAGTTTATAGAAGTAAGCACAGTTTGTGTTATCTGGAAAGAGACAGTAAATTACTTATATCACACCTAATGTAGATTGAGAGCTTTATAGTTTGGTTCTCAGGTTTAGCCTGAGTTTGGGCAGACCAAACAGCTGCTGGTATCCAACTGGTAATGACTATGAATTAACTGCTATATTACAAGGAATAATCATGGAACAGATGTTACAATGAAGCACAAATACAAACTTACTACAGTTCTTTTCATCTGAAGCATCTGCACAATCAATGATCTGGTTGCACTGTGCTGATTTTCCAACGCAAATCCCATCTGCACAACGGAATTCTGTTGCAGCACACGTTGAATCTATAATATATGGTTAGAAAAGACGTAAATTTGTGTACTAAAAAGATTCTTCAGATGCATATTATATGTATTATGTTTAAATCTGCTATCTTTTAGAATGAGGCATTCATAACACACTGTACCTTCCATAGCTAAAAATTTAGGAGACATATAGAGTATAATAAATTTGAAAGCTTAAGTTGCTAATTTTTAGATTTCTTTATTGAGCCTAAAAGTCTCTCTAGATAATTCAACTTAATTTGAGATAATCACCATGTTAGGAAGGAAGAAGCACCATCTATGTATCTCTCAGCTTTTTTTTCAAGTAACAACAGGGTGGGGATTTTGCCTGTATGCTTTTCTCTTGACTCATATTTGGCTAAAAGATTAAAAATCTTGTAGTGCTAGTTACTACAGCTACATATGTTTTAGCTACATATTGCAGAATAATTTCCCTTCCAATCTTTCTGAATTGTAACTAAGAATTTGTGTTGTCTGCTAGCTAGTCTTTATTTGTTGGCTCATGCACAGATATAAATATTCATGCTTTAAGATGTAAAAACAATTCTGAGCTAAAAATGAGAACAATTCTAGTAAGTTTTGCCAAGGACACAGACATTGCCGTGCATCTGAGAAGGAAAGAAATAGAACACTAGCTACTTCAAAGAAGAAACTGCAGCAGATGCAGAGAAGAAATCACCCATCTTTCAACCCTTCTGTCTGTAGCAAAGATACTCTCTCATTTGTTACTTCACAGGAGCCACAGCAACTGTATTTTCTGAGTTTTTCGTAGCCAAAACCACTCTCCTTCTAGAGGACTGCAGGTGTAAACCAAAATGAGCCTTCACATCAATTCCAACATATGCTTTCTTTAATATGCCAGTGTGCACCTGCTTGTTTTTGAGTTCTAACAAAAATCCCAGCACCTGTAATTCCAAGACAGATCCGTGCATTTTCTAGCTAATTCTATTTACGTACAATGTACTTACAGAGCAATATTGTGAAATCATCTTGGAGGTAACTGTCATTTACCTTTACATTCAAATTCATCAGAGTTGTCACCACAGTCATTTGCACCGTCACATACTTTGTTACTTGAAACACAGCGACGGTTAGAACATGGCTTGAAACCCTTCCGACAGCCTCTATTTTCTGGAAAGTTAAGCACAAGTCTGTAATTTCATTTAGACATTTGATATATAACAAATATAGCTTTACATGAAAACTAGACAAACATTCCAGGAAAACATTTTAAACAAAGAGGTATTTGTAGATACAAGAAAAACTTTAGAAATTGTTCATTTATTGTCCAGCAGAATTTGGACTGATGTAAACAGATAAATAATAATAAATGGAAGGATGATAAGAAAGAATAAAAGAATGATTAAAAAAGAAAGAAAGAAAAGGGAAAGTCTAATTCCTAGTTTACATTATCCTGTGGTACAGAAAGCTAAAGTGCTTTAAATATATTTGGTTTGACACACTTTTGTCAGGCATGTGACAAAGCTTGCATATAGCATCAGTAATTGTATCAGTTTGAATGAAATATACCAAAATGAAGAATAGACGGAGAGTGAAACAACAAAAAACATCAACAGAAAAATTTCTGGATTTATGAATAACAAGTGTGCTCAAGCAAGTACAGTGTTGAAGAATGTATGTATTTTGCATATATTGATATCTTTGAAATTTCAAGATTGATTTACTAAAGTTATGCCACAATAATAAATCAATACTGTTCATTGGATAAGTTAATCAATAATAATGAGTCCAGCATCCTGTACTATTACCAGAATTAGAAAATTACATACTGTATATGACCTAGTGCATGACAGAACCATGGTTCTTCCTGCTTTTTCCAAAGTGTAGCAAGTTCTGTATGGTTGATTTAAATCAGGCAAAATGTACACTGACACACTATAAATTAATATAACATCCTTCATAAAACTATGTAGCAAACCCATGCGAAGGCAAATTATTGGATCTTGCATTTATATTTTTTCAGTATTGTAGAATACAGTATAAAATAGTTTTAGCAGCTCAGTAAATCTCAGATTACTGATATTTAAGAGAAATCTAGAATGACAAGGAAGTGTATTCTGAGATTCCTCACCAGCTACAATTTTATTTGCTCCCAGATGACTTCCTCTCTGTTCTTTCTACCTACTCTCCTCTCCTAAAATGTAAAAGAAACTATATGAAACCTTAATCTTTCTTCTATAAACTGTGAATGAAATAAATGACTAAAATTAATAGCAGAAGAAAAGTTTAATTAATCTAAAAAGATAGTTGACTGGCTTTTTGTTTTTTTGGTGGTGGTGTGATTTTTGAGTGGGTTTTTTTTGCGTTCAGTTTTTAAGTTACCTCTCATGTTTAATCAATATGTATACATAAATACAAATATATCAACACATACTTAGTAAGGAAACCTAAGAAGGAATTCACAGACATCAGTAATTTCCTTTTCAGTGCTTTGAAGCTATTGGTTGTAATTCAAGGGCCTTTACCCCAAAGTAACTAGTAGTGTTTTGTATATTCCAGACTCTTCTTTCCTTGTCTGATGTGTTATCTTGTTTCAGATTCAAACAACCTCCTTACTTATCTCCATGTAGATGATCTGGTGGGATGTTACTAAAAATGTTAGTTTTACATGACATGATCAAAGCCATTATCACACAGAAATCTGTGAGCTAACAGGACACATACTGAAGATGAAAAAGAGAAAAAAAAAAAAGTTTCAGTTGCTATAGCAGATTGCTGCTTTTAATTTTTTCAAGGACAAAAAAAAACAACAAAAAAACCCCCCAAGCTCTTCCATTTCTTTTTTTTCCATTATCAACCTTGGCTGAGATTAAAAACAGGATTTAATGCGGACATTTTCATAAAACTATAGTGGGGGCAGGTATAAAGAAAATAAGTGGGTTTGAAATATCATGAAATTGTTCATATGGGAAACAGAAGAGATACCCAGGCTGTGATAGAATACACAGAACAGGATAAAAGCCAAGTGCTACAGACACACAGCTGAAGAGTTTTCAATTAAAATGCAGGATACATACATTCACAGAGGTGACTCAGTGATTTAGGAAAATGTTTTGAACAGTAGTAATTTAGACACTGCAACAGCTATGAAGAATAATGATATTATAAAATTAAACAGAAAATTAGGTGGAAAGATATCTATTACATGGCCTTTTTTGCATTTTATCATACTTCTATTGTAATGTTTTATAATCACAGAGAAAATGGCATTAAATATGGAAAACTGAATCAAAATCATAGAAGGGCTTAGGTTGGAAAGGACCTCAGAGATCATCTAATCCAACCTCCCTGCCACAGACAGGAAAGCCTCTTAACTAGACTAGGTTGCTCAAGGCCTTACACAACCTGGCCTTGAATACTTCCAGGGAAGGGGCATCCACAACTTCCCTGGGTGATCTATTCCAGAGTCTCACCACCCCCGTTCTTCCTAAGATCCAGTCTCACCCTATTCTCCTCCAGTTTAAAACCATTTCCCCTTGTCCTGTCACTAGACACTCTTGTGAAAGGTCCCTCTCCAGCCTTCCTGTAGGATCCCTTCAGATATTGGAAGGCAGTTATAAGGTCCCCCCAGAATCTCCTCCTCTCCAGGCTGAACAATCCCAGCTCCCTCAGCCTATCCTTATAGCAGAGGTGCTCCTGTCGCTGGATTGTCTTTGTGGCCCTCCTCTGGACTTGTTTCCACAGACCCATGTTCCTCTTCTGGTGGGATCATCAGAACAGGATGCAGTACTCGAGGTGGGGTCTCACAAGAGGAGAGAGTAAAGGGGGAGAATCACTTCTCTTTGTCTACTGGCCACACTCCACTTGAGGCATCCTATGATACATTTTACCTTCTTAGCCACATGAGTGCACTGCCAGCTCATGTTGAGCTTCTCATCAATGCCCCCAAGTCCTTCTCTTCAGGACTACTCTCAACTTACTCTGTACCCAGTTTGTAATTGTGCCTGGGATTGACCTAGCCCAGATGCAGGACCTTGCACTTTGACTTGTTGAACCTCATTCAGCTTACACTGGCACATTTCTTAAGCCTGTTGAGGTCTTGTCTGGATGGCATCCCTTCCCTCAAATGAGTCCACCCCACAGCTTCGTGTCACTGGCAAAATAATTTTTTGTAGAAAAAAATCTAAATTAAAGCTGAAAATACTATTTTTTTTCCATCTTTGATAAAGCAGCTAGCTGTGTTTTTCCATATTTTTGTTTTAGAAATAAAAATATGAGAACGTTTGAGAGATGCCTTTTACTAAAGTTTGCAAGGAAGATTTGTTCAGATATATGTAATTTTATCTATATTATGCCAGGATTTTTTTAATGTGTGAGTTAGCATTTTCTTCTTGTGCATCTTGGTGAGCAGTTAGTGGGAATAACTAGAAAAGTCACAGAGGAACCAATATAAGCACGTATACTCAAAATAAGAACGTGAAGGTGAAATGTCTGGACATACTTACCACAGTAGAAAAGCTTCTCATCAGACTTGTCCTTACAATGAACAATGCCATCACAAGTCAGCTGATAATCAATGCATTCACCATTTCCACATTCAAACTCAGAATAAATGTTGCAAGTAGAATTTTTAGCTAAAAATAAAACATTAACATGTAATTTTTAATAGCTTTTACACTTTAATGAAAAGGAGAAAAAGTGTTGGCTGCATCTAAAATATCACCTAAACAGTTTTTGAACTGAAATACACAAAATCTCCACCATAGCATCGAAACTTAAAAGCTTCTACAGAGTGGTGTCCAGCACATCTGCTATGCTTCTCTGAAAATTCTCTGTAAAACTTCTCTGATATTACGCAGTATTGAGGACAGATAGTTAAATAGCAAACATTTTTTCAGGAATTTTATGTTGGGGTGACCAAGGTAAGAGAGAGCCTGTAAAAGACATAGCCAAATATCCATGAAAGAACATGTAGTGAAGCAACTTAAGGCAGTGATTCTGATAAGGTGAGCACTTTGTGCTCAGCTATGCCCCTCTACAACCCCCAGCTTGTACACAACTGCTTCTTAATAAATATTGGGTTTTTTCAAAAATAATCTCTTTAACATAGCACATCTAAAACAAACAAGTAAACACCATTACCTAGCAACAAAACACTGGAACAGGTTGCCCAGAGAGGTGGTGGAGGCCCCATCCTTTGAAGTTTTTAATACCAGGCTGGATGGGGCTCTGAACAACCCGCTCTAGTGGGAGGTGTCCCTGACACCGGCAGGGTAGTTGGAACTAAATGATCTTTAAGGTCCCTTCCAACCCTGACAATTCTATAATTCTATAGGTTTGAAGTCTCAATGTTGTTTTGTGGCACTGTGCAACAGCTCAGTGTGTACACAGGTACCAACACTAATGTAGTACATCCAGTGTTGAAGATACAGTGAAGAATAGTGTAACTAACACCCAGTAAAGAAAGCATGCTGTTTCTACTTTACTTATTTCTTTTTATTCACAAAAAAACATTGGTAGACATGTAGCTTTCTTGAACTTTTGCCTTTTCAGAGTGAATGTTTTCTCTATTATTTTAGAAGAGAACAAGATGTACATTTAAAATTTTTATTCCTGCTTTCTCTTGCATCTATATTACTGGAGGGAGATTGTCTGAAAGGCATGTAGTGATAGGGTGAGGAGCAATGGTTTTAAACTAGGTATAGATAGATTTAGATTGGATGTTAGGAAGAAATTCCTAACATCCTAACTATTCATAACATAACACTATTCCTAACATTCCTAACTATTACCTATAGGAAATGGTAAATATGAGGGTGGTGGAACACTGGAACAGGTTGCCCAGGGAGGTGACGGAGGTCCCATCCCTAGAGAAATTCAAGGTGGGGCTTGACAGAGCTCTGAGCAACCTAATCTAATTGAGGATGTCTCTGCTTACTGCAGGGGGTTTGGACTAGATAACTTTTGGAGGTGCCTTCCAACCTAAGGCATTCTATGATTCTATGATATTTTCTGTAAGGTCAGTTAGTAAAAAAGTATCACAAAATTGACACAGAATAATTTGGTCATGAGCTTCATGACTGTATGTGTATTTGCTTCATGTGTATGGTTTTAAACAAAATATTAAACTTGAGAGAAAGGAGAAGTATATAGGACAACTCAAGAGGAAGAATAGGGAAATGACGACTAATAATTATGCTTTTTTCTTGTTTTTCATTATAATTGCTTCATCACAAATTTAGGAAAAAACAAAGTCTGCTACACGCAAAAGTCAAGTCAATATAAGTGAAAAGCATTTCTTGATTTGATTCAAACATGAAGAAAAATATGAAAAGTGCTGAAAATATATATTCTGTACAAAGTGAGATCTAATCTTGAATATGACTTATATAGTCCTTCAAATTGTAATCAAGTTTATTACAGCAGTTAATTTTCTCTCTTTTCCCCCACATTTTTTAGTATTGTAAGAAGTTACATATTAGGAAATGTCATTCTCAATTGCATTTGTAGTTTATCTAGTTCAGCATCTTAGACTACAATCTTTACAGAAAGATAGGGCAAAATAAATAAAAATGTATGTATAGTATAATGTGGCCTCAGTTAAAGTCTAACTGGAAACCTTTGAGGAGATTGCTTCAAAGCCCAACTTTCAGAAACAAAGCATTTTAATGCCTTTCAAAACTGTTTCTTTGATGAGAAATAAGCATTCTGGGTAGTCTTATTACCCATATAATCATTCAGTACCTCTTTGAATTTTACTGAAGCTTTGTCTCAAGAATCTTGACTGGCAGCAGGTTATGTAGTCTAATTACACTTTGAAAGGACAGTTAATTTCTTTTCTCAGTTGGAATTGCTATCTTTCAACTTTGTTGAGTATCCTTTTCAAGTGTGTTGAGAAGAAACTTTTGATCTCATGGCTAAATTATAGTCTTGTTTCCATCCTTCTCGCACTAGTCAACCCCAATGTTTCATGTCTGGTGGTTTTTTTTTTTTTTTTTTTTTTTTTTTTTTTTTTTAATTTATTTTCCTTGTTAACCTTTTTTTCTAAAATTTTTCCTTATAATTTTGAAA
>JANHGN010005780.1:0-27720 GCA_024605025.1 Megaceryle maxima | reverse complement strand
ATGGGAATGTATTAATGGAAAAAAGACCTCTTCTGTAATTGTGCACATTTTCTATAAGACACTTTCCATGATTTCCATGACATGCATTCTTAAAGCCTATGGTATTAATTTGTAGACATATTTCAGAAAAAAAAAAAAAGAAAAAAAGAAAAAAATTGTAAATCAGTTATATTTCTGAAAGATCTGTACGAAATCTGGCCATGCAGATTTTGCAAACCCATATTTGTTCTTCACAATAGTGTGAAACTGTCTGCATTTGAAGGATTTTATTGTCACAAGCAATGCTAAATAAGGCACTACTCTCCTCAGCTTTCTGTGTTATGTAGCACTGTCATAATTTTTCTCAAATTGTACTAAAAGAATGTAAATTAATTACAGAAGTAATCATCATTGTTCAAGCTTGGGACATTTGAGATCAAAATAAAGGGTCAGAAAAGCTAACATCCAGGAACATTTTTTTGCTAATGTTCATAGCCTTTAATTCACTAAGTCTCCTCTATTATGTCACAGCACTATCCAAGGACACTGGTTTTATACAGGCACACAAAATAGAGAGTTCCTATTCTACCAGCTTTTGGTCAGCTTTACAGCCCTTTGAACATTCTATTTCATAAATAACACTGAAAATGACTGACAATTCTTTAAAATGTATTTATTTATTTTTAATTTTTTTTTTTTTTTAAATGTTGCTAGCACTCCTGGACAATCAGAACTAAATTGAAACTGAAACACGATTTCTTTAAAAGTCTGATCATCCTTTGTTTACCTGCCAAATCATGTTTAAGCCCTGAGGATTCAGTATCAACCAAATTTGCTGTGAATCAAACCTGGTGTAATTAGTCTACGCTTCTACATCTTGTATTCTGTACAGCTTTCATGTTAATTTTCCCAGCAGTTCCTGTAGCTGTGGACAGAGATTCCTGTAGATTCAACAGCAGGATTATGTAATGAAAATTTAGGTTCTTATACTGTGACCCCACTGAAATCCTTTCTGGGTGTCCCTATATGGCTGGCCCAGGAGAGGTAGGAAGCACAAAAGTGTCTGCTCACTACTCCCTGCTTCTTTTTTTCTTGCTGATTGCTCATCTCTAACAAAAATAATGCTGGAAGCCAATACAATTCCTCTGAGTTATCACTGGTAATTTGATAAGCGTTATAGGCATAAGAGAATGCCACAGTCTTGCAGGGAATGCACATACCCAAACATACAACACAAAGAAGAAAGCCAATCCAAAAGTCAGTGATCACCACTCAATCATAAGAAAAATCATGTTTTCAGATTGTAAAAACTCTAAGATAATCAACTTATAGCAAGTTTTATAAAAATGGGTGGCTGAGAAAGACCCAAAAGACCAAAAGCAGTGCTTCCACATACAAGACTACAGGCAAAAAACCTCCTTACATATCACATCTGGAAGCACATTATCAACACAAGAAAAATGCCCAGTCAATCTGCAATCGTACAACTGCAGTATATGCTGCCTGTTGTTCAATTAAGGGGGCATAAACTGCACTGGAGTTGGAAGGTCATTGTATACACTGAGTCAGAGGGAAATAGGATGAAGTTCCATAGGAAACTGAGTGTTTAAATTACACAGAATACCATAGATTGAATGACTTTTGAACCCCTGAAGACAATATACAGGTAAAGAGAACTAGAAGATACAACCTCAACCATCAAATTTAGTCAGGCTTGATAAAGACCACAACTAAAATATACTTCCAAAAGGCCACACTGATGCACTCCCACAAACTATTGTGGTACTGCATAAATTCTTAAGACCTTTTCTAGAAAGGACAAAAACTACCAAAAATCACCTTGTGCCACAGGCAGAACATAAGAATATTTATGGTCATCAGCAATGCTTTTTGTCACACAAGACAGAAATATGGTACTGAATGAAGGTACACACACTGAAAAAAGCAAAGCATTGCCATTCTGCATTACAAAGATCTGAAAAGAACTGATATTTTTTATAGTAACAAGTTTTGGAACATTTTTTTTTAATAGTATAAACCCAAATCAATCATATAAAGATCCTGTCTTGACATATTTTATCATAAGTCTAAATTGATACCAAAAATTGCAACAATATATGTACAATTTTAAACCATTAAGGAAACCTGAACAAGACACTGCTATCATCCTTTTCACCTGAACCAGTACATCATCTGTTTTAATACTGATTGATACTGACAGCCAGTTACATCTGAATAAGAGATGAAAAGTTTTCTCTGCTTCCCGTAAAGAAATAAGGAGAGTGGGGCTGGGAGAGGAATGTCACAAGTAGCAGGGCAATTTAGTTTTAACTATGATCCTTCCTTTTTAAGTTCTAAGTTTTCCAACCAGCTTTTCTTTTAACATAAAGCTGCTCTAAATTTGAGGTACATGTAGCAGTTTCTCTAGATAAACATAACTTCAAAAGGGGAGTAGACAGTCAGGTAAACATGTCAGGTAGACAAGGATATGTACCAGAATACTATAATTTGAATGATTTCTATGAAACTTTTATTAGACTGTCAGTAAAAATTAAATTCATAACAATTCTTTTCATGACAATGCTTAATTTTTACAGAAAAACAGGTTTGGTTTTTTTTTTTTTAAAGATAAGTGCATAAAGTTAATGCATTAACTTGAAATATGAGTCACTTTTTTAGCATTGTAACTAATGAATGGCTTATTGATAATACTTCACTTTCAAAATACTTAATAAATGGGCAGTGGCATCTAATAAAGCTTCTAAAAGTTTTTAAAGGGTTCTTCACGCTTCTAAAAATACCCAAATCTACTTGGAGGTCTATAATAGAATAACAAATTATTATAGAAAAATACACTCAAAAAGGTTAAAATTAATGACAATTTAAAGTCTATTGCATAATAAAATCATTACAGAAGTATAAAGAAATATCAATAATGTTAAAAACAACATTTTAGATGAAAATCAGAAAATTTAGTCTGACAGAACTGACTTATACAGACCACCACATTAATCAAAATTAGCTCATGTTTTTTATTCTTTCAGATGGAAGTCATAAAATAATATGGCGTATTTATTATTGAATTATTAAAAAGATTATAGACAATCTATAAAAAAAAATATATATACTGTGATACAGGGAAGCCAGATGCGAAGTCACAGCAAAAGATAAACTAATCTAAATAATAATTTTTATGTATTTGTTTTAGCCACCTAAAAAGGATACTCTTAGATCAGACTCCTTGCTTGTTATTAATGTAGCTGCTTTAATAATATGATGGATAAACAAATCTTCAGTCTTGATCTTCAGTATCCAGATTATGACCTTGTTACAGAAAAAAAAACCCAATTGTGGAAGGATGAGGTGGAAGGGGAGGTTAAAGGTAGGAGGAGGAAGAAATCTGGTACTGAAGAGAACACTTGTGAGTTTACCAATTCCTCATTCCTGTTACCACACAAGAACTTAGATGATTTTCTAATCTAGGTTTATGTTGGGTTTTGTGGAAGAAGAGTGGCAATCTCTACTATACTAAAAAAAAAAAAATACTGCTTTCTGTTGATTGGTCTGAATACAGATTGTATTTTCATCACTCATATCTTTAATGTGTAGATTTTATTTTCATTTATTGTATCTTTAAAAAATGCCCTCCTACTTAATTTGCAATCACATAGCAAAGGTTACAATGGATATACTAGAACACCACATTTACCAGGAACAGTAAGATTCTGTTTCCACAGAAGTGCCACATAACAAAATCAGAAGTGCTTCCTCTTCAACAATTTTTGTTTCTCCACGCTAGAAATGAACATTTAAGACACTGAAAACCAAATCACAATGCTAAATTTGCAGTGTTCCATCTGCTACTTAGATTTGCAGTTCAGCTGAACGACTTATTAAGCAACTGTTTATATCAGGCCTGTACTTTTCAGTGCCTTTCAAATGGAAAATGCACATTTCTGTGAATTACGACTATATTAACCAGGTTCTTTGCAACTACATGCAAATTAATTATACAGGATTTATTTTTAACATCATAAGTGATAATGACAAACTTCATCTAATGTTACATTTATTTCAATATTTCAGAATTCTGTGGGATACTGAGGTATTATAAGTAATCTTACTCTCCATAGCCTTAGGGATTATTTTCATCTTTTCATTAATTCTTTTTTTCAGCTAACTTCTATCAGGCTACCAACAATGGACATCAAGATATTTCCACAAAAAGTCCCAAGCTAACAGTGTGGTATCTGTGTCAACTAGCTACCTAGATTAGAGAATTTTATTGCCATTGGTTAGGGAATTCCTTTAATTAAGTTTGATATTGCATTACTTGACAGAAATATCAAACCTAAGGAACTCATCAATGGAGTGGACTCCCTAGAAAAACAAGTAATTAAGCAGGGAGGGTATTTCACTCTCTGTACCCATTCTGGACTTCTTAGACAAAGTTAAAGGGACATTTAGAAAGTTTGGATACAGACCGTTTTTGATCAGATTTGCAAGAAAAAGGAAGCAAGAATAGTGCCTTTCTGCTACAAGTAATATATTTATAACCCTAGACAGCAGAAATTTAAAAATCCACCATAACTTCACTTCCAGTACCATTAATATCCAAGATTATCCACACCATCCTAGCTGCTTTTCAAACACGGAAAGAATGAATTGATTAAAAAGCCTGGAATCCAGCAATAAACAATCTTACTGAGTGGAATAGGAGAGGCAAAACATAATGAACATCTAGATGGCAAACTGTGCATGTTGTGCTAACAGTATAAAATGTTACTAGCATTTCTTTTCTCAACTATTACTGCTTCCAGTGCTGTTTTAACAAAAGCACCAGGAAGCATTAGCAACTGATGAAATAATTTCTCTATGGAGAGTAGGCTGAGTCTAATTTTTTATAGATAACCATCCAAGCTTATTAAAATATCTGCCTTCTAATTGACATTCTTTTCCTTCGGGTTAGTTTTCACATTTGATTACTTAGTATATAGAGAACACAGCAGTGTGATTCTTCAACTCAGAATCACTTCTGGGACATGCATCTTTTTGTAACTGCTCATGTTCACATCCTGGTGAGAATCTTTTCTAAGACTTTTTAGCACATTTTAATTTTGATACAGTTAGACATTCTACATTTCTAATTTTCCATATTTTGCATGATTTATCTCTGTTCTGGCTACCTTGGCCAAAGTCACTTTCACCCTGCCTTAGTGAGTTATTTGGCCACTTCTCAAGGTAGCACTGATGTCACCATGAATACCTTCCAAGAATTTACCAAAATCACTCTGCCATCCTCAATCATACTACAAATAATGACATGTCTGAAAAATAATTTTAGATGTCAATCATGAAGTCAAGTTTTTCATAAATGCACAGCAAAACCTTTAACTTCCATTTCTGTATTTAGTAGTTTGTAGAACAGATCTGACAAAATATTACTGAAGATAACAGTTGTATGCAAACTTTGGAACTTGCTTAATTGCATATTAATACAGCATTCCAATAGAATAAAAACATATATGTAAAGTTATAATTATTGGAAGGTTGCAATTACATGAAGGTTATAGTTAACATAGATGCCTCTGAAACCACATTTATTTCAACACCTATACATCTACAAAACCATAACTGATACTAAAGAATTCCAACCTGAATGTTAGGAAATAACCAGCCTTCTGTTTACAGGAAATTAACTACATTTCTAGGTTCTTTGATATGTAAAATGTTGCAGAATACTCACCACTGAAGGAAATAAAAAAATAAAAAAATCTCATGATTTATTGGAAAAATAAGCCCAAAACATAAAATCGGCTTTATTTGCGGTTGGCTCTGCCTCTGTGGTCATGAACAAAATATTATAATTAAAGCAATAAGCAGTTAAAATCAACTGTGCTCACAATATTAAATCCAACTAAAGGCAGGAGTAAAAATGGAAGAAAAAGGGGAAAGGATTGAGAAAAACAGGATTGTAACTTTTGTTTTTTAACAGGATGATCAGAGAGAGGAGAAAAAGAAACACTAAAAAAAAACCCCACAACCCAAACAACAACAACAAAATCTTCAGAACTTGAAAGAGTAGTCCAGCAACCAAATACTAGTATTAAAATATCAGCTTTACACAAAATCAATAAGCTCTTAGAATCCACTTAAGAGAGTCAATTTAATAGTGCTAAATCATTTTCTACCCATTTATCGTACCAGATTATTGTGGCAAGTAGAATGAAGAAAGAAGCAACTATCTGGAAGAAAATTCTTTATATTATCAATAGTATTTCATGTTCTACTATACAATTTCTACTTTTGTTAACCTAACCAAAACTAGAAAGAAACAAAGCAAAGATAATGAGGAAAAGGGTAACCTGTTTAAACTATTTTTGAAGGCTGGTTGATGGCAGGACCTTGCTGAAATACTCTTAGATCACCAAAACAGTGGAATCATTATTACTTTTATTACCCTAACATTACATAAACCAGAAATCTCGTCAACTTGGACAGCATATGAACAAATAACAAAAATTGCCCTGGAAATATTATTTCACTAGATCATAATACATTTTCCTGTCTGGATTCTGGCATTCTCATATCAGTAGGAATGCATCTACACAGTGATGAGCAACTTTGCTGAAGCACTGCTGGTGAGGTCAGTACAGTTTAAGTGCAGAGTTGAAAGGAGCAGCCTGGCAGTTGTCTTTTTTCTGGTTTGAAAATCCTCATCTAATTAATGAAGGAAAAGTTCCTTCAGAACCCAAGAAACACACACAACTCCGTTTCAAAGCTCATAGCATGTGAGAAATCAGATCAGTATTTTTGACAACATAGTTGATTCTCTGAAAACAGGTATTGGTGTAGACCAACCAATAGTGGTATATCTTTATAAAAGTAACACACTAGAGCTCCCCAAAAGCCTTCAAAAGAGCATGCTGGACTCAGTTTATTGCTTTCAGGAACTTTTTAGTTTGCTGTATTGGGGAAAAAAAGAAATCTTAACATGAGAGAAAGCCATATCAAGAGGCAGCATACTAGAAAAATTAGAAGTTTCAACATTCAATAGCTGAGAAAACTGAATGATAAGTTTGTCTTACTGATGGAAACTGAAAGCCAAAGGTATGATAAAAAGGTGGGATTTTAGTAATGATTTATGCAACTAAGTCACATCATCTCCATTTCACGTTTGTGATGAGTATTTTACTATATCCTATACATAGACCTAGAAGGGGAACAAAAGAACAGCCAATCTAGAAAGAGGTATTTTGACAAAAGACAACTAAAGAAAGCATAGAAGATTAAAGAAATAGTCTTTAAATGATTTATTATTGCTTATCTAAATGAGGGTTTTTGGTTTTTTTTTTTTTTTTTTGGGTTATTATGTACATCCTTAAAAGGGAAAGACAGTAATTCCATTTTTATCTCCCAAATGACAAAACAAAAAGCTAAAGAAAACCACTAAATTGCCTTCTCTAAGTTATTCTCAGATACACTGACAAAAGCCACCCAGAAGTTAATAAATTTTCACAGTAAATACATAGTCAGAGGTTGTATACTTGAGAATCCATATAGATTTGTTTTGTCCGGTTTCTGATACAGTTACTGCATCTGAAAACATTGGCGAGCTGTGGTTAATTTATACTAATGAAAACAACAGAAGGGAAATGATGCAAACATATATGCCTAGTCATGCTAATTTTACTTCTGTGGCTGTAAGCTTAGCTCTCTTTGTGCTGATAATGCTATTGTGTCTGAAGAAAGTATGTGGAACTTCTTATGGATAAGACTTCAGAAAGAAATGCAATTTTCATTTAAAATGCAAAAAATTTCAAAGCTTCTACACAGCATATGAAGGATACTTTTGCATTAATAGATGTAGAAATGATGTACCAAACATTATCTTGTAGAGCTGGGAATAGAAAATACATGCCCTTCATTAATTTTATCATGTACTTTTGGGGGTACAAAATACCCAAAAGGAAGAGTTCATGAAATATGAGAAATGTAGAGCTAAACATGCAATAAATGACAAGCACAGATCAACTGCCTTCAGCATATTCCAAGTAAAGGGTCTACTTGAGCTGAAATTAATAGAGCACTACAATGACCAAAATGTATTATGATAAAAAAAGTAATGGAGTGTGGTTGAGTAGAGCTGAAAATCTATAGTTAGGAAGAAAAAAAAATAAAAAAAATAAAAATAAAAAAAAAAGAAGATTTATAGCCTAAGAATCAAGCATCACACAGAAGAAATTCTAGTGCATTCAGAAAAGTTTGGCATTGAAAGGAAAAGTATAATCCTCCTATATAAGGCAGAACATTTCTCTTCCTCCTCCACTGAAGTCAGCTCTACATTTTTTTCAAGCTGATACAGATCATTTAGAACAGTGATGCTTCAGGCTCAATACTAATGCAAACAGATTTTATGGTAAGGGTCTGAATCTCCAGGTCATCCACAAACTGGAATGTGCTGAGTAAATAGAGCATTACTTGTACTTCAGAAGTGTTTTCAGTTTTAAATCTAATATACAGCTAATATTAGGAGAAACTGAGGCAACTAATGACCTTCCTAATGACTTTTTCATTTTAAAGATGCTAACAAATGCAACTAAACAGACTTACAATTAATATGTTCGGGATTTTTGTTTTACTTACATATCTTTGTGATCCGTCATATTCACACCTCTCAATTTTACCCAAGCTGCCATCTGAAAAGTAAAGTTTCTCCGCCCTATGATCAATGGTAAGTCCATTCGGTGTCAGAATGTCTGTGCTAATGATAACCTGAGCATTTTTGCCTGAGAGGGTAGATCTCATGATGCTTGGGAGCTGCTCATTCCAGTTAGTCCAAAACATTAAGCTGCATTAGGATCAAAATAACAAACAAAACCATAAGATACATTTTATAATTTAATTCTCTATGAAATGAGCAACAGAAAAAAAAACATATGCCTCCATAGACAATTATGAATGACATCTATAATTGTGATAATCAGTGGTGAATAAGAAAATGTAATAGCCAGCATTCTATAAATTATAGCAGTTTCCTAGTTCATTAACTTGTATATGAGTACAGATGTTTTTTCTCTTCACAGGTCTGTTCAATCCTGATCATGTCTCTATACTAATATACCGTTACAGAGAGATACAAGCTGGGTAATGATATAAACTTAATTCTGCTAATGTGTATATTAGAAATTTCTAACAGTTAAATTAATCTGCAGCTTTTCCCATACTAGAACTCTGATACAGACCAAAGGACTGATGGGCTTGATAATGGGGAATCGAGTGACCTTAATATGTTATATAGAAGGATGAACTGGCCCCTTGTTACTGTTACAACAATGGTGGACAAAATGTTATAGACTGAACTGTGGGTGTAATTTATAAGATGATCAGAACCTGTCCATCTTCTCATTGAAATCTCCGTCAGTATTTAGATTGGCTTATTTATTATACCTAGATAAAGCGTATTTTAGAATACAGCATAAACTCTTAATTTGCATAAACTGTATGTGAAGTCACATGTGGAAAAAACCTCCCTGACTACCCATGCAACACTGTACGTTCAGCTATCACAAGTTAAAAATAGAACTTAACAAGGCAGAAATGTAGCCTAGCCTCCCCAAAGGGAAAACAGCTACAAGAAGCAGAAAAAGCAGGCTGCCTTTCTTCCAGACTTAACAGAGAATATTAAAGTAGCTCAAATTTGTATGACACTTAACTAGCAAGTTGCTGAAGTAGAAACCTAAACCCTCTTATTATCTTACTAGGAAAGACAGTCATCCTATGAGTGACAAGAAGGGAATTAAATGAGACTTCTTTCCAGGATGCTGTCCACAAGCACCTTAAGTGTGCAACTCTTGTAATATATTTGTTATATATCATTGATTTTTCTGATAAACATATGGGCCTATCAATTTGCCACACAAAGAAGCGCAGATTCTTTTTTTGTAAATGAATAAATTAATTTTGATTTTATTTAAGCGATGAGAGTAACATGTATTACAAAAAAAAAAAAGCAAGTAAAATGATTGCTCCTGATGATTTGCATTTAGCTCACTTTTCTTAAAAACAGTTTGGATTTTTTAACTTTCCAATAAAATGTAATGATTATTTGGTCTGAAACATAAAAACATGTAAAATGTTGTATCCTAATCCTGCTATTGCTTAAAGAAAGACATTTATACTAAAATTTGTCTCCTAGATGAAGAAATCTAATTAAACTTCATAGGGTTTACCAGTATTAGCTGACTGTGAAATAAAGACGTGCTGCTCTGTTCTTAACGTAAGGCAAAAATGAAAATCTGGTAAGGAAGATATAATACATACTTTTGACATTCATCTAGAGCTAACACGTGTGGATGATCATCTTCAGACATTGTTATTACTGCTTCCCGGTTGAAAGCTCCTCGACGTCTCTGGTCAACAGTGTGTCTTGTGATTGAGGATGTTGTTGAACTGGTCCAGTAGAGAGTGTCCCAAGCTCTATGATAAGCAAGTCCCTCCACTGACCCAACATCTGGAAGACACAGAGACAGAGCAAATAAAACTCCATCTAACAAGATGTTTGCTTTTCTTTCTCCTCAAAGTTGATCCTGAAGAATCAGAGTTCAGCTATTTCAGCCTATTGACTCTGTCAATTATTTTATCTTCTCACTTATTTTTTTTATTGAGATCAAAGTCTTAAGATATATATTTTTTAAGAAAATGTAGAGAGCAAGATCATTATTAATATCCCTATACTACATTTGAGAATTCTAAAACTCATTAAATTAATATTTTGACTAGTGTCCTCAAATAATACATTAGAAATAATAAGCCTTTATTTAAGACAGCAGTAATTATTCACAACTTCAAACATCATTTAAGCCAAGTCTTGGGCAAGTTTTCACTAATTACTTTTATTATTCAGTATTATCTTTCAGCGTATTTTCTAACATAGATACAGATTGCATTAATAGGGATCAAAGTGTCCTGTTGTTATTAATTGTATAAGCTTTTTTTAAACACCTGAAAAATACTGAAAAAAGACCAACTCTGAAGGTCTCCATAGTAATACATCGTTTGTTATAAGCAACAATACTGCAGTCTTTCATTCTACATAAAAAACCCCTGTAAGTTAGAAACAAAAGCAAATATTAATAAGCAGCTAAAGCATATATTTAACATCCAGAAAAGATAAATTGTATCTGATTCAAATATATTAAAGTGACAGACTGTGAGAAATAGGAGTAATTATTTCCCACCATTATTTTTGAATTAGTACAGAAATGTACGTTAATTACTTCACTTATTATTTTGTTAGAAACAAGTAATTTTAGACCAGAAGGTTCATGCAGCTTATTAATGAGCTACAGAAGGCAAAAAAAATCGAGAAATAGAATAAAGGATTACATTACACTGGTTATTACAGTTTACATTCAGCTGGCTGAAGATGTAATTTTTACCATGCAATTCATATACGCAGAACAGAAAGTCCCAGAATAAGTTTGATCACGCTGAAAGTGCTAAGACTAAACCAAAACTATGAAGCAAATAAATCAAAATTAGGACAGAAATAATTAGCAAGTTTTTGTATTTCTCTTTTCTAAGCATTAGGAGATCTTCTGACTACATTTTTACAACATCTGTAGAGAAGCCTTGGTGACTTGTCTTAAGGAAGACAGGAAAATAAACTAGATTATACTCATAAAAGGGAGGTGAATATGTAAATAGGATTTTCCTAGTTATGAAGGAGAACTTCTGAAAAAAGATATCAGCTCACAAGTAACTCAAAAAAGTGACTGAGTTTAAAGATGTCATTGAAGGCAACTTGAAAATTACAAAAAACTACTGACCATTGCAAGATGTCGCTTTTGATAAGAATTCAAGTTTTCAAAAAGATAAATGGGTTACACATATTTTTTCTTTGACTGACATATTTAGTTTCCTTATCAATTTATTTTGAATTTTAAGCATCAAAACATGTTGAAGATCACAGTGAAGATTTTATTCTTTGTTTCAGAAATCACCAACTGGAATCAAAGATATTCAGATCCTTCAAGCACTATGAAAGAGATGTGCAAACACCTACCAAGTATTTGAAAACCAGTTAGAACATGCCTGAATCCAGGATTATCAGCTATGGTTTATGTACTTTCTGGGTAAGCTTGTCTATAAGACGAACTGAGGAAGTGAGTTGCTTCATTCTTGGGTCTTGCACCACCCTGAGCACCGATATCACACGCATGTCATTTTGTACCAGGACAACCTTCTGGAATGAAGCAACTAATGCCTTCCGAGATGTAACCCATGTATTCTGGCAAAAGTTTTGTTTTGAGAGAGAGAAAAAAAACAAACCCACCCACCTTTTGGGAGTATAAGCAAGACCACATCAGATTTTGGTCCTTCTGACTATTGGGACTTTGCAACCATTGAAATCCCCACACCTCAAACACAACTTGCCTTTCTCAAACCATGCTTCAGGACATGCAGAAAATATCCTCAGCATCATAACATCAATGTAACACTTTTAAGACTGACATATGGCCAACACAGAATTTTAGGCAGCATGAGCCAGGAGAAATACTACAAATAATGATAATTTCTGTACCAGAAAAATACAACACAGGATTCAAAGGAAACTTGGACTGCCCAAATGATCCTAGAGGCACCAGGCCAAGTACTGAATATATGAACCACTCTGCTCCCTGCTCTGGGCCCAAGGATCACTCTCAGGGGCAGATGTCTGTACAGTTTAGATACAGGCTCTGATACATTTCTTGGTTACTTCTTGTAACTCTCCCACTGACTGTGAAATTAAAATGAAACTGAGTAAGATTGATAAAATTAAAAATAAATAAATAAATAAAGTTAAAATGCAGAGCCAGGGATGCAATTATAACTTAATCTACTATTTTCCATTAACATTTTATGCTACATCCCAATTTACCACTGCTTCTCTAAACTAAAATTCTTACACATAATTTGGACACTGCCTTAAGGTACATGGTTTAGTCCTTAGGTTTCCCTGTGTGGAGTCAGGAGTTGGTCTCAATTATCCAGAATTTTGAAATCCAAATATTCTGTAATTCTATTAAAAAAATGACAGAAAATGTATTCACATTTTCTGAAAAATTCTGCACTTTATTTGTAATGAACAATTCGTCAGAGCATTTATTATATTGTTTTTACATTTCATATCTGTAAACATTGAGTGTTTCCTCATCATTATTATGGAAGTTTTTAGAAAAGTGAAAACAAGTCTTTGCATTGTGGTTAAACACATAGCCCTTAGGAGATGAGGGTTTAACTACGATTTTCTGCAAATCAGACTCTTCAATTGAAAGATGACTATCAAGGGCTTCACTTCTTGTCTGAATATGTCAAGATATTTGAAAGCCAACTGTTTATACAACAGCCTAAAACTCTTCTGTAGTAGACAAACAATGATGTTGTTCCTGCCACAGCTACACTTGGACTAAAACAGAATTATAATGATGACAAGTCTTCAAGTTAAAGATGTGTAGGTTGCAATTTCTACACTTAAGAGAACTCAATTTTTCTATAGGTATTAGAAAGCTTAGCTTCATATTCTTAAACTGGACCAACACATCATACTGCAAGTCTATATTAAGGTCTATAAATCGTGACAAAAGAAGGTTCTATTCAATGTTACCATTTCTAAAATGATAATTTCTATTTTTTTAGAAAACAGTGTCACGGAAGGATACGCCATGCATAGAGACAAGCAAACATTTAGCACAGATGAAATACATATCTTCCTCTTGCTTTAATAAAATATTAAAATATTCAGTTTTGAAAAACCTTTCCATATATAGATGTATTCTGAGTATGGCAGAACTAAACAAGAACAATCTATAACACATTTTATTTAAAAGACAACATCAGCAACAACTTTAAAAGAAAATACAGAAGTTAAGATTTAAAAAAAAAAAAGTCTCTTAGTGGGAATATCAGTGATTAAGACTGTGACTGAAAAACAACAACAACAACAACCCCAACCAAACAAAAAACCCCATTAAACCAACCAACCAACCAAAAAAACCACAGACCACCACCAACCAAACAAAACCTGAAAAATAACCTGCAACAGTTTCAGGCTGCCAAAGCTGCTTGAAACCAAACATCTGATATCTGATGAAGAAAATGCTTTATCACAAATAAAACTTTAGGAACTACTTGATATAGATACACTTTTAAAAGAAGAGGAGAGAGCTCCTTATTAAATGATCACATCTTTGAGCAATTTAAATTTGAAACTATCAAAAAGTTCAGGTGGATAAGCATGTGGATAATGGTTTCATAAACACCACTAATAGAAAAAGTAAAAACAAAAGCATAATTTTTTACTCTTTAAAAAAAAACAACAAACCAGGCCCAAACATTCAGAGGAATTCAACTGCCTTGATGCAAGACATGAAAAAAACACTAATTAAAGATAAAACTGTGCTGCACAGACCAAGTACACTTGCTTACCTTCACTGAAAGTATAAATTTTGAAGGATTTATACCAACCATTCTATTCTATTTGCCAATAATCTTTTAATTCTATCATGTTCCTTACTTATGGAATTGAGAACTACACCAATATAGAGGAGAGTAAATTGATACTTTTAGAAATCTGTAAGTTATTTTAAAGTCAGTAGCATAAGATTTAGAGAGTAGGTGCTAAAGCAATCCAAGATGTATAGAGATTCTTACAACAGAAAATACAACTAACTTTGCTCTTATTAGAATGTAGTATGAGCTGGATGAATTACCATCAGTACAGTACAGGCAAATCTTCAGTATAAGAAGTTATCAGTACTGATATAATATTTTTTTCTAGCTTAAGGAGTTTCTAGGTTAAAATAAGCTATTTGTTTTAGAGGCTAGTGTAGAATTCCAAAATCATATAAATCCTTTTATCAATTATAAAATAGAGGACAGATATATCTTAGAAAAGGTTCTCTAGCCACTAGGTGTTTCCTTAAAACTAAACTCAACTTTAGGTGGTTGCTTAAAACTAAAACTTTCTAATAACTTCATATACCAAAGACAGGACACTGGAGAAGATTCCAAAGCAACTGCAATCTAGTGTTACATCATTACCAGATTGCATTGATATTATTTCATATTTATTAATTTCAAACTTTATTCTAGACCACTTAAAAAAAAAAATCATGGTATTTTACAAAAGGATTTCTTTAAAAGAAAAGGTTAAATTATCATTAGATGTTTAATTACTTTAAAATATATCGGACATATGTACTCATTCTATCTGGTGCTACAACTGGGGGATTCAGTCCCAAAATCTACTGTCAGGATGAAATTTGTTTACTCTTATCTTCATATTTTCAAAGCATCATATAATATTCTGAATTAGTAAAGCATAAAGAAACTGGAAATGAAGAGAAACACATTTGTTTCACTGACATATTGAATTAAAACACTGATGGCATTAGATGCCTACAGCACTGATTAAATTTATTCTAGCCATGAAGCAACAGTTTATGATTTTCACATGAATAGCATACTTAAATGAAAGGAACATTAATACAATATGATATTAATATACAAATACTCACATTATTCACCTGCCACTGACATTCTGAATTAAATCAGTAATGGGGTGTATAACTGATTAAATATCTACACAAGAGAATGCAACAGCTTATGATTTACAAAGGCGATGGTAGAGTGATCACATCATTACTTTGCCAAATGCTATCTATCACTTTTACTGAACTTAACGAAGATGGATTGCATCCCACAGATGAGATGCAGCCTATAAATATTGTCACGCTGATCTTCATCTGACTTTCCCAGTGAACAGACAAGCAACAAATCAATAACTGAAGAACTCAGATTAGAGCTCCCTCATTATTGCAAACAGAAAATAAAAATACAAGAGGATATCAAGTTTAAATTATCCAATAGTTGTTGCCACTGACTTTAGATAATGTATATTCTATTCTGCAGTTTCCTAGATTTTTATCTCCTATCTTATACTTTAAAAAACTCTCTAGAAAGTTTACAGTCAAAACTTGTGCAGTTGCACCAGTTCAATTACATTTTCACTCAGTTCATATTTTTACCAACTCCTTTTCTTTAGCAAAGTTGTAAATCAAGAACAACTGTCAACACCGTGATTTTTTAAACATTAAAAAGCCATCAAAGTAATAAAGCTGAGCACAAACAGCACTTTGATATCAAAACTTTGGAGAATGCTTTAATGTTCAGTACTTAATATTAAACATCTGCTTGATCTTTATTCATTCTCTGAATTGGCTTTCACAATTTACCTTTCAGGATACATCCCCTCAATCGTATCAGACCAGTCACAGGAGATGATACTGCTTTCTGCCAACCTGTTTGTGTAAGATTATGGTGATAGATAACAGGTGGTCACTGTTTGATGTAAGGTAAAAAGAATGCTTTAGAAGCCATCAAACACCTGAAGAAAAGGGTTTCTATTCACATATCTGATTGTACAATTAGAACTTAAAAAAATTCTTTATTCTTCTACTTGGCTCTTTGACTACCATAAAGCAGGAAGTTTTTTGCTAAACAAAAATTCTAAGACAAAAGTAAGCTGTAATAATAATAATAAAAAAAAGGCAAGATGAATACCATTTGTCTCAAAAAGTAGAGGGTGATTTAATTTGACTGCTTCTGCCAGTCAATTGTTAAACATGATAGACTATATGATGGCCTGAAGAGAAGTCTTAAATATCAAATATGATATAAACATCTGACCTGTAATAACAAATTATTTTATTGTGCTGTTTAGCCTAAGAATTTATTTTAGAGCTCATGTAAGGTTTGCTAAAATTATACAATAAATTGGTAAGCATCGCTGTCATTTTTCTCTATTTCCAAACTATAAACCCATTCTATATGCTATTATACATTAAATAGTATTAAATGTAATAAGTAGTGTCAATGAAGGCTTTGGGTTCTTCAAGGCAACAACTATCTTAAGTTCAAGACACTATAAATATCTCCATGGATATAAACTTATTATTCCTTCCAACTTAGTGCAGTAGCCTGTACTGGAAAGAATGAACATTTGTTGGGAATACTCTAAAGAGAAAGAAATTCCTTTTAGAATCTAGAAAAAATAACCCTTTTTTTTTTTTTTAAGTAGAAGTACTGAAATCTTACATCTAACAATACATTTAGTGTCTTCTTAAAGACAATTAAAAATTCAGTTTACACGCAAACAAAAATGAGAATACAAATACTGGAAAATTGCTCAAGAAACACTTTTAATCCATTCAGACAAAAAAAAAAAAACCCCAAACCCTGAAACAACCCACCCCCTACTAGGTAAAAGGTAAATATCTTTCTGGATGTATGACACTGCTTTAGTGAAAGTCAATGAAGATATATCAAATACTGTGTGCAATTACTGTATCTGTGAAATAAGTACAATGCTCATTTATATGGCATTCTAACTTAAAGGGCTGCTGATAAATAGGACAGGGATACCAGAATGAAAATCCAATCCCGAAAGGATAAAACTGCAAGTTTTACAGGATTTCGGCAACATTTTGTTTCTTTGCTTTTAATTTCATTATGGAAACTGAGAGAAATGTTATTCACTCAACAAATATTTTCTGGTTTTCAGGCAGAGCTCTGTAAGGGTTGCACATTTTTTGATGTATTGGTTCTGTACCAGCCCTGGTAGTATTTCTACATTTTTCTGTACAGTTTAGCATACTTTTGCATCAAACAGATGAGCTCAGAAAAATCACAATGAGAGAACAGAAACACCACCAGTAACTTTTTGGTAATTTTTACCTGAATATACATGGAACAGGTAATCAGCACTCTAAAATGGGGAAAAAAGGGACTGAAAACAGTGAGCTAGTGCATATATACTAGGTCTCTCTTTGTCTACCAGTTAACAGCATTTAAAAAACATAGTAGGTAAGCAACAGTAGATTGTATCATCATAATTTGCTGTGATAATCAGCTTTTAAAAATAAAGTCTCATTTATGTTACTAAATACAACAGTTTCTTATTTATTTCCTTGCCTACAGTCTCATGGACCATAATATTTTTCTTCAAAGACTGATTTAGCTCTTTTAAAGGGGGGAAAGATACTCTGCAGTTTTTCATGAGGAAATCTCTATCTACCTTCAATTACTTTTTTTTCCCCAAGAATGGCTTCCTAGTGGTTCCCTGACAGCCCATTGAAGAAACCACATCATCAGAGATGTAAATCTGCAATATTCTGTCCTCTATTACCCTAGACATAACTTAATTCTTGATTAGGTTTAGGGACTGTCATTGGGTCAGTGGGTAATAATGTATCAAAGGAATAATAATACATAATATACTTAAGGAAACAGGGAGCTCAACACTTGAAAAAAACAACAGTATTTGTGTAACTGTAAACTATAACTCTCCCAGTATAGTTTGATATATAATTATTAGTTAACAAATGTTACAATATCATAACTTCAAGTTAAAGTATCCATGTAAAAGGGGCTTTAAAAGCAGAAAGTTTTTTAGAAGGGAAACTAACACAGAGATTGTTCTATTAAATATTAAAAACTCTCAGCAATTGTAACTAGGAAAAAATTCTTCCATGGCAAGAGCCCACATTATTTTTTTATGCATTACATGGAGACTCAAAAAAAATACTACTCAGTCTTAATACATTTAAATCGATGCCATTAGAGTGATTACTCTAAGACTAATAAGTCTTCTAAGAAATACATATAATCACGCATTGTTATTGTTACTGTTGAAGCAAAACCTAACACTATAGAGATATGAGAAACATTAATGGCAGAATGCAACTAAGCCACAGATGCTGATGTAAAAATTTACATCACCCAAGTATTTACAACAAAATTACAAGGGCAATGTGGAAAGTTGAAGCAGTGACAGTGTTAATTCTTCATGAATAATCTCAAGTTTAATAGGCAGAAGCACCTCTCCTGAATAAGGATGTTGGAAATTCTCAGGACATCCTGAGCTGAAAGATCAGCCTATGTCAGATTCTGTCATGAACACATTTCAGTTTCAAACCAGGAACAGCTAAACAAAGCATGAACTGTGCAGAAAGACATATTCCTAGAATAACAGCTGCTTAATATAGCAACAGCTCATAAAGTTTACCCACTAATCATAATAAACAGTCACATCCAGAACCAAGATATAGTCATAAACCAGACACTTTGCTTTTCACTAACAAGGCTGCAGTTGTAATACTAAATTTTAGTTTCTACTACTTAAATGTCCTAGACTTAGCAATAGCCTCTCACTTTCCCTCCTTGAAATCACTGGACCTATATTCCAGCATATACAATTACAATGGATTCAATTCATTTATGAAATGAAAAGCAACAATATTGAAGTATTTATTTTTAAACAGATTAAAATTTCCTTCCTGGAGAAGAAAGCTCCAAAACTGAAGGGATCTCGTACAATGTACCAAACTTAACGCTCTGTAAGAGAAATGGGAACATAAATGCCTTTTTGACAGTTAAATTGGAACCATTTAGTTAGAAAAAAAATAGTAGCACACATTGGTACACTTTTAAAAGATTCAGACTCTAAAAAGCCTTACAATACATCATAGAATCTGACACTTTATGTTAGCAGTGAAAAGACTTGCGTTCTCTAGGCACTAGTACCAAAAGTTCGAAACATTTTATTTACTTCCTTTTTTCCTGTGAAAGAAGTTACAATGGCAAAACGTCTGGGTTCCATTGTTTACACAGCTAAGAAAAAAACACCACAGCTCATTGAGAGTATCTAAGAGAATCACAGAATTTTATTCTATTAGCCTCAATAAGATGTTTTTTCTTATCTTAATACTTTTTCCTTTCCCGTTTGCTTTCTTTCACCTTTCCTCTCCTTCTTTTCCACTCCTCTTCTTTAGTTTCTAATTCCTCACTGTTCTTCTGTCTAGTGTTGTACCACTATATTAAACCTGCTTGAACACTGCACTGGCTTTCTACATCACACACTGAAGTAGGCTTTGGTTTCTAACTATTTGACATCAAACTTCTACCTATAATAAATAGTAATAATAATAATGTATTCCTTGTATAAATGTAAGCTTTGAAACAATGTAGAACAACCAAAGCCTACGAGGCAGCTTCTTGTTTCCCACTGCAAACGAGTCATCAACTAGTGTGTCATTCACTAAAGCTAATGTTAATTTCCATTTTTATTGGATGGAAGATACCTCATACAGATGGTTTATCAGGGAGATGGTTTAAGATGGTCTTCTCTCTGTTCTCAGTCAATAGGAATTTTAAGACTTTTTCAGAGCTGCTGATACACAGTGTCATGTTCAGTAGTGAGGGAAGAAGGGAAACAGACGCTCCTCTGGCACTCTGCTTCTAGGCAGGCAGAGAAGGAAGTATGCCAAGGTAAAGACGGCAAGTTTAGCAGATGGTTCGCAAATTCAGTCTTAATCTTAGATATTATAGAAAAAAAACCCATATGTTTATCACTTTCAATAGAATGTATTTTTGGTTTAATGGGTCAGTACACAGTGGTAATCATCTTATGTGCAATAGGAAACAAAAAGTTTAGTATACTGGTCTTCATGATGTTAATTTAATTATGGCTCACATTAGTGTTTGCTCCATCAAAACCACCATAATGAATAACATACTATCTCTCACAAACTTTCTCAGTCAAAGTGAGACTTCTAACTTCATGTAGAAGAAATCTCTATTCAGATCATCACATCATTAGGAATAATGTAAACTCACCATTTAACAGCTGACAAAACAAACAACAGGCAGTGGGAGATGTGGTATGAGAGGGGAGAAACATGTAATATTAAAAATTGCATACATCAAATAGATGTTTGCTTCTGCCGAAAAAATTTCATTTTCAATCTACTTTAAAATTACCTGCAGATGGAAGATAGGTCGATTTGGATCTATAAAGACTTAAAAGTACTTCATATACATTTATCAGAGTGCCTTTGAAATGGCCTCCAGTTTGAATACTACAGAAACCGTTTCTATGTAAGTGTTGTTCTGTCCAGAAGTGATCAACAACAAAGAAAATAAGAGTAAAATTCTCCCCTGGGGTCCCTATGAGAGGAGAATAGACCCTATTGTTCCAAAAGAAACCGATAACCTACAGCAATTTTAAACAAGTCAGATTTCAAAACTAACTTCTCCTTACATGACTCTGTGCCTTTCACTGCTACTGAATTCTGTTCTTCCTTTCTGTGTGCTGCTCCATTAACTCATTTTAATGTAGGTTTTCAGTAACAAAGTCTCAGAGTGACTGGCAACAGTTAGGAGGTCTAGCAGGGCTGAACAGGAATTGTAAAGATTATTTGTAGATTGCCATCCCAATACATTGATTTAAATCCAGTGTCACTTCTGTGTAAATGCGTTACCTTTTGTATGTGTTTTCTATTTAACGCCTTCTTTCAATTTTCTACAAAGCCTACAGTCCACTAGGGGCTAAAATTGAATGAAAAACAATTTCCAAAGTGTATGTAATCTCCCTGGATGTCCTCTAGACTACTGATGAATTAGGATTAGATTTGCCAAGGCACTGGTTCTCCCAATCAAAAGCTCCAGAAAGATTATGTGAAATGATAAAAATACTCATTTTCAAAGACTGAATCCTGCACAGTTCCTCAAACTGGAAGAACGGAGAAAGTGTATCTCATGAATTTCCCAAACATAATCCCTACGACCGGATTTTCTTTTACAAAGAGCTACTACTGACAGTGTAAAGTAGGACCGTCATGAAGCTCCTCAAACATTTTACCCTACCAGACTCATGAAGCTTTCACAACACAACAGGATACAAAAATACACATACGTAGAGCTAGCTTAGGTTACAGGTTAGAAGCAGGAGCCTGGGTGAAGTGAAATACAAGGATGATCTTTACAACTAAAAAGTGGAAGGTTACAAAAAAATCTAGTGGGTGGGTGAGACCCCACAGTAAGTACCTACTCATCCCTTTACAGTCTAATACTTCTCAAAGTGTGTACTTAAAGCAAAAAAGGCAAAAAATTACATCTTACACTTTTTTTTTTTTTTAAGGAATGACTGAGATCAAAACACATGATACAGATGGTAGTCATGTCACAACATATTTAAAATAGGTATTGCTGCATCAGTAAGTTAATTTTAAAACTGTCTGTAGACTGCATTAAACTATATATGGTGCTAAAGCAATCAAATAATGAACAATACTGAAAGGTTAGATAATTCATCACCCAAAGGAATACTTCTGGGAAGCCAAGAAGTAGTTAATATTAAAAAAAACCCTGCAATCAAGAAAGATTAACCCCATAGTTACTTAAAAAGAAAAAGCCCCTACTGACTGACCAATAGAAATAATGCTCATTTCATCAGCAGAGTCCCAAGATAAGAATCAATCAACTCCAAAAAGCTACGTTGCACAAAAAATAAAGGCGCTAGGGTATGAAATCTTATGCACATGCTACACTGTTTTTGTTGTTGTTGTTCCTATTTCTTCCTGCTGAAGATGGAACCCTATCAGGGACTGGGTTCTTGGTGAGTTTTGAATCTGTTTTTAGTGAACTGGAACAAGTTAGATAAAGTTGTTTATACGCTGTAAATCTACTTTCCCTGAGCTGAAAATGTGTTAGCTAATGGGTTGTTTATGAGTTGCAAATCTGTTCAGTGAGGTGAAAATTTGTCAGATAATGGGTTGTTTATGAATTCTAAATCAATATTCAGTGAGTCGGAACTATGTTAGATAATAGCTTGTGTATGGGTTGTAAATCTGTTTTCAGTGAACTGGAAACATGTTAGATAATGGGTTGTTTCTGGGTAGTAAATCTGTTCTTGGTGAGCTAAAAACATGTTAGATAATGGGCTGCTCGTGAGTTATAAATCTGTTTTTAGTGAACTAGAAACTTGTTTAACAAAGGGCTCTTATATATCTTAACTCTGCCTTTAGCGTGCAGAAAGGTTCACAGATGTGTTAGATCTGAGTGGCATATCTGATTTCAGTGAGGTAGAAATCCATCAGCTAATGGATTCTTTATGAGTAGATCTACATTCAATGAACTAAAAATCTGGAACAATACTATATTGTATATAATGTACCCTGTTTTCTCTACT
The DNA here is from genome assembly GCA_024605025.1 of Megaceryle maxima. NCBI lineage: Eukaryota > Metazoa > Chordata > Aves > Coraciiformes > Cerylidae > Megaceryle > Megaceryle maxima. Next base: position 4,667 of record JANHGN010005780.1, on the reverse strand, counting down.
TGAGTCAAATACTGAGTAAAGGTTTACATGATTTGTAGAGTTAATGAGGTAGAAAGGGATTGTAGAACTGTTATGAACCACACTAGATGTTACCAATGTGGTTTTGAAGCTCTTCGTTGTACAAGTAACACTTGCTACGTATGTGTGATTATAATTTTGGAGGAAAAAGAATGAAAAATGAATGTCAAATCTGGTTTGGTTTTTTTTTTTTTTTTTAAATCCTGAAATGAAACATTATTAATAAAATCTCTCAACTGGATCTCATTTAATAATTTTTATGTAATCACACATAAATAACAGGGAAATTAGAAAATTTTAGAATTTTACATCTTCCAGTGAATGGAATCACTGTTGTCAACCTGTCTTACCACTACTTTTTCCTTTATAGGCATCAAATGTTGTTCAAATACTTTCACTTCATTAAGCAGCCTCATGAACTGTCTCTTGTTTACAGTGAGAGAAAATCATGTGCAGACTGTAAAAAGGAAGGATATGTAATACAAAAATACCAATTTAAAATGAATGACTTCAGACAAAGAAAAGGGGGTTAAAATCCACGAGGGAGAATAATAAACTAACATATACTGTGATGTGATAACCCTTCTCGTTTACAATGAACCCTGAAGCATCTCTAGAAAACAAACACTGTCGTTCACAAATATATCCCAAGCATATACAATACATTTTTTGCAAGGATACAAAATTTCATCTGACATTCAATTATTCAGAGTGCTGACTCTGCTAATGAAAAATGAAATCAAGCATATTAAGATTACAAGTAGAAGCACTTCCTAACAATTTCTTAAAACTATAATTCTCAACCATGCTTTATGGAATGTCTTTAGCTCTTGTACAACCTATTATAAAGTAATGAGGAATACTTTATTGTTCTCTTAAAATACCCTATTTGTACCTGCTTTGGTGCTTCACCAGTATTTCTTTCTTCTCTTTGTCTGTTAAATGTAAATATTTCCAGTGGCTTTTTGTGTAATATTTTTAATCTCATCCTATAACAGCAGCATTAAAATAGTGCTTCTGTGTCACCACTGCACATTTCTGTGAGTTGTTTGTGTCTCTCCTACAGCTAACGTTAACTTTGAATCCTTAGGTTTTAATGCTTTCCTCAGTTAAGAGAACATCTTGACAACATTGCTTAGTTTCTCTTTACCCTATCTTAATGAAGATATCATTAATTTTTCTAAAATATCCACACATAAAAAGGCCTTGTATCATATCTGAAAAATGCTTTTCCATTCATTAGTGTCAATATTTTTCATGACCACGAATACCTTCCAAGAACCACAGTGCAGAGATACATAATGATACAATTATCTATTGTGAGTTGTAGAATAGTATTTGTCAGTTAAAGCTGTTTAACTTTTCTTTTCTAAAAATATTTCCATTAAGATGCAACAGCAACGTTGAAAACGTTCCATGTCAAATGTACTTCAATTTTTCCTAATCACTTTCTTTGCTCTTGTTAAACCGTTTGACCAAAACAAAGAGCTGTATGTAGCAATGCCATAGGCCACATAACATACAACTTCAGAAATTCATGAAGAGCAAAACCATAGACCCCTTCAGACGCTTTGGAAAACAGTTACTGGAATGAACTGCAACCTCCAATAACTACCACGCAGTACTCAAAAATTACAAGGAAAAGAAGCAGCACGGTAAATATATGCATCTGATAACCGACTACATATGAATGAGGCTTATTGCATGTTATTGGAACGGAAATGAAAGATGGGAGCTTTTAGAAGTTAGATTTTTGTAGCACAGATTTTAGGATCCTTAGCATTAAGGACGTATAACTTACACTAGATTCAAACTTTCCTTGTATTTTAATTTTATGATAAACCATTAAAACTTTTTACATACACCTTGTATCAAAGTTCTGTTAGACTCTGTTGATAAAGATTTTGCTGCCAGTTCCTCAGAAGATTTTACTGGGGCCTCAGCTGCAAAATATGTTCTGTGTCTTGTCCTGAAGACTTTGGTGATGGTATTAGCAGTAACTCCATGATAGCAGTGCCAAGCTTCAAGTATGTAGAGGCTAAAAAAATATTAAGTTTTCTACAACTCTTCCTATTAGTGTGGTGAATTAAGGCATTGCAAACATGCAAAGTTACTGAGCAAGCCTTTACTAAATGCAAACGATGCTGTAGGTTGGAATTTGTCTCCGATTATCACTGAGTAGAAGTCACTTTTCGTGGGCTACCTAAAAGAAGAGTGAGTCAACTGGACACATCAGGGCCCTAATATTTTAGACTGAGGAACGATTATGTCAGCAGAGGTATCTTACAGTACTTCACACCCTTTAACTAAAAAAATAAACAACCGATAGGTTCCTGGGGTAAGGGGACTTTTTTCATTTCCAAGCATTGTACAATGAGGTTTTGTTTCAACAACAAAGCTCCTTAAAATTAAGCACCATCATTTTCACTTCTGTTTTCTAGTTATATGCTTCACCCATCATAAGAATGTTATAAAATGCATTATTTTGAAGCTGTAACTTTAAAGATAAGGTTTAAATGTATCTTGTAGGGTTAAAACACAATAATGGTGTTACAGATTTAAATATGGTAAACGATTACTGACATTTTTACTCTATCAAGTCAAGTGATTATCAAATTTTCATTTATTTATTAAGTAAAATAAATAAACTTTATATTTATTGAAATAAAATAAGTATTTTGGGAAATAACTTTTTACTTACTTTCAATTAACACTTTTCTGCCAGCCCAGTTGTCTTTAATAACTTGTATATTTCCAAAGTGTGCATCACTGAAGAATATGCGATTTGTACCCCTTCCTTTAAGACTGTAGTCAAAAGCAAGAGCTATCACATTTTTGAAGTACTCTGGATTTTCATATGGCCTTACTGGTGAATTTAAGTTGGTTTCATCTGAAAGATGTATACTTTTTAATATTGTCCTTCCTGAGTACAGCAAGTAACCTTCATGTCTCAGGCAAGTAATTCCATCTTCTGCAAGATAGCCATGTGCACAAGCGCATGTTCTTTGTGCATTTCCCCGATAAAGGCAAAGTTGATGACATCCACCATTATTCTTGGCACAAACGTTAGTACCTGTAAAAAATAATTATTAAAAAAAAAAAAAAAAACCCAGTCTTTTATAATATTACACTTAGCTAGCAAATCAAAATGTAATTGCACATAAAACTGTTTCTACAATATCCACACCCCAGGAAAACAAAGGAGAGAATAATAAAAAAAAGTGACTTAATCACAATCTAAACCCAATTTTAAAGTATACAATTAATGAGCAAATATATTAAATATGCTTTCCAAGTCACAATATATTTTTCCAAATCACAATATATTTTATCAGTAGAAGATGATAAAATGGGTTATCCCTCCCTAATGAGCTGAAGACTTAGAGACTGTTTCAAGTGCTTTGAAAAATTTTGGGTTTTTTTAACACTTGTTACTGGCAAAAAGGAAATTTTAGATACCACCAGAATACAGTACTGTTTATAGATAATTTCAATTAAAATTAAAACTTACATATTGACACGTACAAAACTGTGTCAATCCACTTCCCTATTTTTAATAAAGACATTTTGTTTTAATTTCCTTTAAAACTTGACTTAAAAAAAAAAAATGCTTCCTGGCAAATGCATACCACTCTCATATTAGTAACTTCAATGATTTATTGCAAGCAATATTTAGAATTACAGCAATTGTCAATGATTAGGAGCTATTTTCCTTTGTTGGACTATGCATTTATTACTATTACAGTTAGTTTACAGAATTTAGTTTGTTTCTGACTGCACTTTCCATATAACGACTCCACTCTTTCAGTATAGTCATTTTCCCATTTCTGAAAGTATTCCACTTACTGAAAGAGAAGAAAAAGGTTTAAACAGACTGTTTTCATGTAGAAAACAGTGGACTGTAGTAGACTGTATTTTTTTACCTACTACATTTCAAGCTGAAGATACTTTTAAAAATAAAATAATTGGGGATGAGACCTAACTTGCTCTTAATATTAGCAACCTTGAAGTTCGTGTTACTAGGAATATGAGTTATGCATATGTATAGTTATGTAAAAACATTTGAAAATTAGTTGTATACATTTTTTTCATTTGGTTAGTTTTACAGATTCTTCTAAAGCTTTATTAGGCTAGAAAAGTTAATATCTGTTTGGAAGGGTGAAACATTGAGAAGAGAAAGGAAAATATATGAAAAAGAACCTCAAGCTACTAAAAACTCAGCTTGGAAAACTTCAATGCTTTCAGAGTTTACCACCTGTAAATAACTTTTAAAATGGCCAATTCTGAAACCAGTGTAGTTAGGAAATGTCCTTGCACACATGTAATTAAGCACAGAAGGATAAAAATCTGCTTGCGATTAGCAGGACTGGCTCATTGGGAAGGATAAAACAGGTGTTTGAAAAAAAAAAAACAACTTCATCACAATCAGCACAGTTTGTTGGCTTTTGTTTGAGGTTCTTTGGATTTTTTTTTTTGGTGGTTTGGATTTTTGGTTTAATAATAGAAGGTCAGGAAACTACCTAATTTTTTTTTGTTGTTGTTGGTTTTTTTTTTGTTTGTTTTAAAGAACAGTAAGACAACTTCAAAATAATGACAGTTATTACTTCCCTCTAACCGTAGCTCTGGTAAAAGCCTGTGCATTCAATCCC
>JANHGN010005779.1:0-26709 GCA_024605025.1 Megaceryle maxima | reverse complement strand
TTAGCTACAATGACCTTTCAAAAATCATAAGCTCTTGACTTGATTTGATTGATTTGATTTGACTGATTTGAAGGGTATCATTCTTATTTTCAAAACCCTGCACAGAATTTAATTCTGTTCTTGTGTTACAGTTCAAGGCAAAATTCCAGCAGGGAGATGTTCCAGGCTAAGGACAAAGCTGTCACAGGGAATCACAGAACTTGCTATTGAAATAGCAAACACTGTTGTCAAAGCTAGCAATAAAATCCATTCCTCTACTCAAGTTTCTTCTAAAAATATGCTAAAGGATTAATGCTTTTCAATAGTAAAAACTCCCAGGCCCAAACCACAACAGAAAATACAGGGCAAATCTGCTTCTTCATAGTAAGTGCAGAAAAGGAAAATTAAGTCGGAGGAAAGGCCAGAGAATTACAGTGCTGTGGTTTGTGTAAATGCACACAGAGGGGGTTTCAGATTAGCTTGAAAAGCGGCTTCTGGAAATGACAGACTGACGGTACTGATTTAATCTATTGGAACCTTTTCCTTATCTGCAATAAGAAGTACACATTTTCACAGTAATTCTAAGCACAACATTCAATGCAGCTTTAATAATAGGCAAGACTCCTCACAAAACATTCAACCATTGATAATTTTCAAAGAGTTATGCACTACTGACAAGAAGTTAGCTAGTGATATCTCTACTTCTGCTTGCTGGATGAATTTGACTGTCAGGAAGTACTGCCCAAATAGATGGACTGCTTTTCACAGTTAAAAACGGTCTTTTGAAATGCTCAAGAAAGATCAAGGATGCACAGCTCATTGTATCAGGACCATAAGACACGTTCAACATATTCTATTATGTTGAGACAGCAAATACACATAAAGTACAAATTCAGGTTTGTATCTTGGGGCATGTGTTTTATACTGAACAAATCTCTTTTTTTTTTTTTTTTTTTTTTTCCCTTGAGGTGATCCTCTGTATCATTACATTTGATGCAATGTATTTTGGGGTGCTTGTAGAGAAAACACTGTATGGGTAGCCAAGACTTAGACCTGGTTATAGCCTTGCACTAGAAAAATCCAGCTACTTCTGTGGCTTCATTCCAGTACCTCAGTAGAGATAATTATTTTCTCTGCTGCTGCCACTATGGCAGAAAATGGTATAAAGGTATGATATTAGTTCTCTTAGTGTAACCGCCTTTAAGAAATGATAGTGAGGCTTTATATGGTGAAGCCAATATAGCTATAAAACCTCACTGGAAATATCTTGGCAAAGGCAAGGGAAGATGTGCAAAAAGGTGAAATAAAAGAAATCAAACAAAAGCCTCTACAGTTTTCAAAGATAATCACGGATAGTTTGGATTTTTTAAACCTTCATTTTGTCAGTAATAACTGTTAAAATTTACTCTAATTAAAGGCATAATTTTGTCACATTAATCAAGTGCTGTGGTTCTAAATAGCACACAGACTTTTGAGAACCAGAGAGCTTGATTTTCTGGGAGTGGGGTGCATACTGAATAGCTTGAATCCACTGGGATTTTTCTCAATATGTATTTGTAATTTTACTTGATAAACACCTGGTCCTGATTAGGGCTAACAAAGATTAAATTAAAAGAGAAAACAAAACTACTGAGTTGAAGATTGAAGCATGCCCAGATAATTAGTTTTAGGGAAATGTTAAATGTTAGAACAACTGTGCTGCAGAGGCACAGTGAGTATCAAAAAAAAGACTAGGCACTTTAGGTGCATTTATGATAAAAATGAAGCCATGTCACACAGCTCAACAAATATTTTGGTGTTAGGACTTAGCAAAAATCTGCTAATCTTTTAATCATTGTCCAGAGATCACTGGGTTTGTACTTGTTCAAAGAAAGAGTTAAAAAAGGCTACACTTGAACAGAGTCTAGGTCAAATGCTCTCAGATATTGTTCACTTAACTCAGGCAATCTTTTTTTATCCTTACAGTTGTTTGCAAAGAGAGATGGTAAGTCAGGAGAAACTTCAGTTTCACATTCTCACCTATGCAGTATTTCCAATGCTACACTGAAACAATCACGTAGGTCTTTCTGTGCCTCAGTTTTCCAGTGACGGTGTTTTTCTCGTACAATGCTATTTCCACAGAAAGCACTGAAAGCCACAAGAATCAATCAGGATAGACTGTGAGAAATAGAAAATTTTAAAATCATTTTGTTTCTTAAATTACTACATTCAAGTGAAATTATAATAGCATAACATTTTTATTGATCTTTCCTACAGGTGGCATTTTTGCTGTCATGACTCACTAGAATCGTAGCAAAGTTATTTTGAGAGACAGAAGTATTTATTTGCCAGTATTCCTTCTAGTTGTGTTTTTTATTTGCCTGCCATTTAAAAACAATTACGTGACTAAGCCAAAGACACAAAAACGTACTCTATATATCAGGTTGCGGCTCTGTAACAAGTTGCACAGACTGGGTGAAAAGTCAAAACATACTCGCTTTTTGTGGCTGAACTTTTAAAGTGCTGATTAATATCAGCATATACTTGCCACTTGATGTTTTTTCTCTCTTCCCAACCTCATTTTTCTACCTACAGCACCTACAACCAGTTGTTCTTCCTTCTATTCTGTTTAAGACAGTGAGGTTTTAACATGCCATATTTATGCCTGTGAATCAATTAAGCAAAAACCAGGGGGCTGGTCTGTGCAATTGTGGAAAAAGGTAGCTGTTCCACAAGCAGTGAGCATATCCAGTCAATCACCTGACACTGTAAAATTCCAGATATTTTGCCAGTCTCTGTATGTAAGAATTGTTAATCAACTCAGGCTTGTACTTCTGCTGTCAGCGTAACAGAGAATGAGCTGTTCAGAAGACAAGGAATCCTTCATTTCATTGAAAACAAACGTCCTGCAAAATCATCCGTGACTCAGCCAAAAATAAAAACTGTGAGTATTGCTTCCATGTGAAAAAAAGTCTTTCCCCAGAATTGAAATTTTGGCTTGTGTGTGATGATATCTTTGATGGGTTCAGGAAAACAACAAACCACACGTCCTAGAATATTCTCTATTTTCACATTTGACGTTTCAGTTACTGCCCCTGAGCACACCAACTACAGTCAAAAGGTTTCTGTATACAGCTCCTTTTACCACGGAGGGGCTGGGCTTTCATTATTTTTCTAGCAAATTGACTTAAGACAATTTTACCCATTCTGCTTGGTGCCATCATCGAATTGTTTTTCATACAGTGAGGGGATATTTTTGTTTTGCAATAGGATGAAGGCTGATAAGGACGACTGAGGAATTGCCTCACAGGGTTCTGTGTACACAAAGCAGGTCAGGAGTTGGCTTCCCCAGCGGCGCAGGCTGCCGAGGAGGGGCCCAGGCCACGAGGAAACACTTTCCCACTTTCTCCTCTCGGAGATGTGGCTGAACATGAGCCCTGGGCCCAGCTAGGCACCCTCCCTGCCCGAGCTGCTTGATTGGCAGGACAGTAACGGGTCTGTCCCCCAGCCTTGTTCATTTCTTATTTCTCCGAGGCATAACCATAACTTCCCGACCTCACAGACGGATGGAGCGACACAGTTAATGATTTGTCAGGCGCTTACAAAAGTCTCAGACCCGTCCAGCGCTGCGCACCCCCGCTTGAGGGGCGGGGCGGGGTCGGCCCTGCCCTGCCCGGGGCAGGAGGCGATGGGCAGGACGGGAGCCAGGGGCCCCGTTATTCCTACAATCAGGTGAGCAGCGCCCATGGCCCGCTCGGCTTCCTGAACGGACAAATGGCGGCGCCCCCTCCCCTCAGCTGCCTGGAGCCCTCAGTCAGGCCTGGACCGGCCCGACGCCCCGAGAGGGCCGGGTGACACCGCGGCCTCGTGTCCCGGGGCCCGTCTTGCTCTGCCACCAGGGAGCGGAGGCAGCCAAGAGAGCACGGCTCGGCCCCCGCCCGCCCTGCGCTGCCTCCCCGTCTCAGCGCGGAGCCGGCGGCCGCCCGCCCCCGCCACCGCCCGCGCACGTGTGCCGGGGAAGGCGTTCGGTGCCGCTTGTCGCCCGGGCGGCGCTTCCCCTCGCTCCCCGCCGCCTCCCCCTCCTCCGCAGCGGGAGCGGGGAGCAGCCTCCGCTCGATCTGCCCGGCAGCGCCGGGGCCGCTCGCCGACGTGCCTCCGGCGCGGGCGGCCGCCCAGCCGGGACGTCGCCGCCGCTGATGGCCGCGCCGCTGCCCAATGTGCCGCACGTCGCAGGACGGGCGGCGGAGCCCGGGGGCGGCGGCCTCCGCGTCACGACAGGCTCCCCCTGCCCGCTCCCCCGACCCGCCGGGGTGAACGCGCCGCTCTCGCCCCCCGACAGGTAAGGCCGGAGCCCGGGCGGGCGCCGCCGCCCCTGCCCGCTCCCTCGAAGGCCCGCCTGCTGCCGTCTAGGGACTGGCAGGTGCCCTGCGGGCGGGAGCTCTTGGCTGGTGGGGCCTGAGCGTGCGAGTGCCTAGCGGCTTCGGTAGCAGCGGTTTGGGGAGGGGGAGAGACGCAGGAGGGGGGCGGCCTGGCCCGGGACCGGTCCGGTCCTGCCTGGCAAAGTTGTGTCCCGTCCCTGCACAGACAATTCCCGCAGCTGCGGATGCGTCTCACCCCGGTTTGTGTCCTGGGTTGGCGCTTATTTTTTTTTTAATTTTGTTTGTTTGTTTTTATTGTTGTTTTGGTTTTTTTGAGTGGTGTTTGTTTGTTTGTTAAGAGAGATTCCCAGTTTAAGGGGAAAAGAGACAACGTTGCCGAGCCTGCCTTGTCAAACTGAATGAACTGCTTTGCCGTCAGGGATGCCGCTGTAATTGCTGTCACTAATGTACACCCAGTTTATTACCTCTTAGGCTGTTCTTAAAGGCATTGGTCTCCGTTCTTAGTAAAGGAAACCGTGAGTTAGGTTTTTCATGAAGTGTCTGATCAGTATTGGTAGACTGAAGTTTATAATATTTTAAAATGCTGTATACAGGATTTTTCACTCCTTCTTAGTATTAAGTATCACTTTACATGAGTATGTGGTGAGGATTTCCAGAAAATAAGGTGTCCTCATTCTGCATTGTTACCTTACTCAGATGGTTTTCCCCACTTTGTGTCAATTAGTATGTGAAATTTTGCATTATAATAATGAAGGTAATCAAGTTAAATATTAAGCTTTGAGCTTTCAACTCACATGTGTAGAAAAATCTAATTGTCTGTAGGCAGACTCAAATATTTGAGGTGCTTTGGGTGCTGCTCTCCAAATGAAATCAACTAGACAAAGTGCAGTTCATTATTTTCTGCACTGTAATGTACACAGCAGTCTAAACTACCCCATTATTAATGTAATACTTTAAAACAATGCATAACTGAGGTCTTCAGCAAGTACAGTAGTGATTATCATCACCACTCTTACAAATTTTGCTTGGTGATACTTCCAAAACAATGATATTTAACTATCCAGCAACTACCAAGACATTTATTTTATGATGGAGCTATGGAGATTCAAATACAAAAGTAATTGAAACCAGAAATTAGTGTATTGTTTTGTGCTATTTTGTCACTTTGACTCCTGATTCTGGTGGAAAAAGTTTCCATTTGTTTAAAATATGGTTGTGATGTACTCAGGAAGTAGTAACTGAGAAGTTACATGCATCCACTGTTGTAATATGTGTACCTAGGGAATGGCACAAACAGAGGGACAACAAAATATTTACTAATGTCCTTAGGAGCCAATATAAATATATCTGTGCCCTTACTCTGCAAACACACATATTCAATCAACTTTATATTCAGAACTGAATATTTGGATTGCTTTCAAGTAGTGGTAAGCACTGTATGTTAATAGATGCAGCCTACTGATTAAATAAAAAAAATAACTGCACAATAAAGCTGATTGCTGTAACCAGGAAGTGTTGTAGTATTACTGCCTTCGTATTTCGTGCATTGTAGTTGGATATTGCAATTTTAACAGCAGTTGTTACAATTGTCACTTGATAACATACATTTTGTTGAATAGGAGAAAAAATAAAGATGACAATGTTCTGGAGATCCCATCAATTCCGAATCCTTTTCCTGAGCTGTGTTGCTCTCCATTTGTATCAGTTTTGTCAGCCAGTCTGTTGCCCAAGGCAACTTCAAGGAAAAAGCAGGTAAGATCTATAAATTATTATTTGACAAATTCTAAATTGGCTTTATGAAAGCTTGAGGAAAAGTTCAGTTATCTATCAAGTTACTTCTCTAATAAAGGTGTTCCATATTTTTGTAATTTGGTGAAGTTTTCTCTCTAGGTCATGGATGGTAGAAAATGAGGTTTCGGAATCTGTGACTTAAGATGTAGACTTTGTGACATAGAACAGTCACATGTGACTGAATTTTTTAGGTAAAGTGGAACCAGGGACAGGCAGTCAGTACTTTATGTCCTTAAATGAGAAGTTAATTTCTTTCCTCCTTTCCTCCCTTCCTCCCCACCTCCAATTACTGTCATCAGTACTGTAACGCAGAGGGTTTTAACAGTCACTGAACAGCTTCTTATGTCTGAAAGTCTTATTTTGATAATTGAATAAAACTGAAATTGATGGGAAAGGAGCAAATGCTGTGTACGTGGCTATATTTTATATGCATGTTTGTTTGTCGGTGTATGGCTGATGCTGCTGTATTACCATGAATATCTTAAACAGCAAGCTGAGGAAGATCTGAATGGGCAGACAGACCTGGCAGTGCTGTGGTTTAGTGCTGTGTATTTGTTATCCTGAGCAGGGGTAGAAGTTAAAGAGGAGGAGTCTCCCATTGATGCAGATTACTGATGTTAAAGATCTGTTTCACTCTTTGAAAATTTGTCTTCTTTCTCTTTTCAAGACTGGAAAGGGTTCTGACAAGAAGCACTTATGGGATTAAGGGTACTAGCTCCTTCACATTCTCTTTTTGGTGGTCTGTGAGAACCCTGTTTTAACAGTTTTAGAGGTGGGATTAGGGATTTGCATGAGGAAATTGTCTGAAATCTTAAGTGTTTTATAGTTGCATTAATGGTTCTGAAGCTGACCAGACACGTGTTTCCCTGTACCTGCCAGAGGGCTTTACTGGGAGTCTTGGCCAGCAGCTTAAGAAGGAACTTTCAACATGTATGTGTCCAGGAAACTGCACCAAGTCTATCTTGCATGTTCTCTAAAAATAGCTATGATGTCTTTGGGAATACTTCTGTTGCTTTTAGTTCTCTCCTACAACAGCAATACTAATGTGAAGTGTTTCTGGTCAATGTGTATCTAAACATTGCTAACATAGTGGAGCAAAACTTCTAGTTGTGTGCTTTGGCAAGGTGGAATTATTAACTGTCTGCTGAGGCAGGAAGAACACTGGATTAGTAATGTTACCTTTCAGAACATAAGGACTAGAAGTTGCATTAAAAAAAAAAAAAAAGTTTAAATTACTCATGTTGCTGACTTAAGTTGCATTCATTGTGGTAATTTTTGTGCTTGTAACTGGAAAGTAGATTTCCCCAGCATGATTTAACACACAAAGGTCAACTACCTGCTTTCATGGCCTGTCATGTTTAAAATTACTGACTGGCTTAATCAGTTAAGCCAAGTATTAGCTTCAGGTTCTGAGAAGCTAAGTTCATAGCTTCACTGATTTAATTTGTTTCTTCAGAAAGGCTCCTGTCTTACTTTTTGTGACAGTTTCTGCTCACAGTCCTTGCATTTTTTTCCTAGTTTTCCATTTAAGAATGTTGTGTCCTTTTTGGTAAAAGCAGGATTAAGAACAACTGATTTACTCAATCAGGCCCTCCATAGACGCTATTAATATTTTAGCTCACTTCTGTCCACTTTCCAGTTAACCAGAAAAATTGAGGAGTGTCTTCCTGTTATTTTCTGAAGGCATTTTAACAAGACCATGGTTTCTGTCAAAACCCCTTTCACTTAGGTATCTGTTTATGGCCACCACAGGGGAAATAGTGCTGGGCTAAGTAGACCTCAGCATGACTGTTCTTCATCTAAAGTTATTAATGGTTAAGGCCAAATGGCAACTGTTGAGTTAAACTTTTATCTTTGAAATTCAGGTTGAAGTCTTCTCAGGTTTATAAAATTACTTGTTTAAATAGGAGAGAGGGGGAATGCTAAGCAGCTGTGCAAAGAGAAGTGAACTGGCAGTGACTTTGACTTCTCACAGTTGGCTGTGGAGGCTGTGCTTGGAAATGTTGTGTTTCCATCCCATGTTCTTATTTTGCCAACATTGTAACAGCTCTGTCTGCAAAGGTATAATCCACATACAAAAGTTTACTTGAATATAGCCCGCAAGGTCATGAGTATTACTGTTATAGTTTGATGGTTTCCTAACTTTCTTAAGAGAAACCAGATACACTTACGCACTTTTTTTTTTGTATAGTGTTGACAACTGCCAGATTTTTTTCTGTTGCTATTCTGATATTCTACATACGCTTTTAGTGATTCTTCTTTTAGATTGTGTTCTTTCTGATTTGGATTCTTTTACTGTGTTTTTAATTTCAGGAATAATAAAGAAAAGGTACAGAGAGAATTTATACTTGGGTCTAGTAGGTAATTATTATCAAAATAGGTGTTTCTAAAAGCCACCAAAAAAAAAGTAAAAAAAAAAAAAAAAGTTAAAAAAAAAAAAAAAAAAAAAAGTTATGCATCTCCTGTCTTGTTTACCTCTGCAGAAAAGATTTTCTACTTTTAGGGAAAAAAATTTTCACAAGTATCTACTCTCTTATTCATAGCGCATGTGATATCCAAAATACTTATTTTTCTGAATAGATTATTTATTAATATTACTTTGAATTCTTGTTTTTCTAAGCTGAAGTTCTTACTGTCTTCTGATGATCTTTTATCATAAGCCTCTCAAAACATTGAACATGCTGCTTGAACAGCATGTCTGTTTGTGGGGTTGACTTACAGGAAGTAAGTTTATAAAAGCAGATGGGTAAAAGCCACGTAGTAGAATAATGAGTTGCCTCTGTGCTTGGGAAGTAGGACATCTGTGTGTCTGAACATTATTCAATGTGCCTCATCAACACAGCTGTCTATCTCCTTTCCCCCCATGCATTTTGGAGGAGTTTTGTGTTATAGCCTCACAGACTCATAATTGTGACACATTAAGACTAATTAGAGCAAACTTTCTATAAGAGGCAACCTTGACTTTTTTTTTTTTTCTTTTAATTTAAAAAGTAAAAGGGGGGGAACTGATGAAGATCAAAATAAGGAATAAAAGTATAGTCAGTATAGTGACCAATTTTTATTATCATAAAGGGAGGGCTGGGAGCTGGGAGAGTGGAAAGAACAGGCTTGCACTGAGCTTCTGAGATCATGCAGACTTCTGCCTCAGAGGATCTGCTCTCAGTGAAGCATTTCAGCGAGGTGACTGTAGTGTTGATATTACGGTATCCCACCTGTGTTTGGGAAGTTGGAACTTGGACTTGTTTCGCAAGTGGAAGTGGGATTGTGTGTTTAACATTCTCATCCTTAAGGAAATAATATGGAGATGAAATCAACAGCTGAACCTATGGATGGCAAGACCACTTTGTGGATTGTATAATTCATTCTGTAAGAAATCAAGTGTGGTATCCATGGAAGAAATGTAGGAAGGAGTTGGATGCTTTTGACATGAACAATGTTATAGTTACATATGTTCAGATAAACTGATTTTTATGCTTCAGGCAAAAAACCCACCTTTCTTCTCATGTTCAATACAGCATAGTCAACTAGGTGCATGGTGGGAAATGCTGCCTTCCTCTGAGGAATCAATCATTTACTGTTTTCAGTGGAGTTTGTGAACTTGTGTGGAAAACCTAATTGTGTCTCGGAGTCAGTGTTCTCTAAGCAGTCACAAGGAACTAAAAATATAAAACACTTTGTATTTTTTGTCCCTAATTATGATTAATCTGATATTAGTAGGGAAAAAAGTCTTAACTGTAAGAAAAAATGTTCAGTTCTTTAGTATACTTTTGGTTCTCTTTGGTCAAATGAACTACAGATTTATGAAAGCTTAGTTTTTGTCTTTCTGAAAACAAAACCTGAATTATTTGCCATGAAGTGACAATTCTTGCCTTGCTCAAGGATAAGCCAAAAAGTGTTTCATCACAAAAGTAGTTCAAGGTAATTAGTGCCTTGTTTCTTTAAATTAAATTAGAAGTGCAAAAATAAAACTCAGGTAAATCTCAAGGTGAATAACACTCAAATCTTTTTAATTTTGTCTTTCTTTTGTCTTTCTTGATGTTCTAAACAAGTAGATATTTTTATCATTTAGAATCCAAATACACTCCCATGATGTTCTTTCCAGGAAATCAATGGTAAACGAGACCTCAAATACACATTTAATTGTAGTGGAAAATCACTTCTCGTTTTGCATTAACAAAGATTTTTATGTAAAGCTTGTTGGCAAAGAGGAGCTGAGAGGAACTTTGACAAAGAGCAGATGTTTCTTTAACTGTGTGCTATTTTAAGTTTATGAATAATATTAAGCATCAAATGTTGTAATTGGAGTACTATTTTACAGAAATAGTTCAGGGTCTACTAGAATACTCACTTGAAACCTCATTGTTCAAAATTTTGCATATAATTCTTATTAGCAGATAAAAATGGCTAAGTATCTGGTACTTAGACTTTTCCATGACAGATTTTTTGGCTAAAGTACCTGTGTTCACTTGACTTCAATAAACAATACAAAAAGAAAAGGATTTTAAATTGAAATGTAATAATTCATGAGTTCCCAAGCAATTTCCATGGGCTGAAATGTCTTTTCCAATCAGAAGATGCATTACTTAAATTTACTCTGTAATTCCAGTCTGTCTTGCTTCTCAACAGATTCCTCTTCAGGTTGGAGATCATTGCACATGGCCTTTATCAGTTCTCAGCCTTTTTTCCTTCCAGCTGCTAAACATGTTATCTGTTTTTCCCAGGTCTGCCCCTTAAATTAGACCAAAAAAAGAGTTTGAAAAGCAGAAGGGAAAAAGTCTTTCAACCAGTTTACATATTAACAGAAAGAATGTCCTGTACAGAACCAATTTAAAGAGCTCATGGTTTTTATGAGAAGTCTCTAATATAAGACTTTATTCAGTTGGACTCCCTTTCATGGTGTCTCATCTGGGGGACTTCTCCTCTAGTTTATGTGCTCTATTCTTCATTTAAATGGCTGTATCCTCCCACCAGGGAAAGATTTCTTGCTATTATAGCAGATTAAAATTTATTTAGAGCCCTATTAACACTTACTGTTTTAATGTATGTACCTTTGCTCTTTGACCAGTCACCGTAACACTGTGGCAGAAAATCCCAGGTCTATTATAGGTAAAAATCATGAGGGAGAGTTGAAGAATTTCTTATTTTAGGAATAAGGAATATCACCTGGCTCATATTGAGGTGGCCCAGCACAAGCTGATACATCAACCTGGAGGAACTTCAGAATAATCACTTGTTTGTGTCTCTTCTTTCTCTTTTTATTTATCTTCTTTACATTGGTTCATTCATTAGTGTATCTTTCTTACAAAGAAATTGCTTTCTGTTAAACTTCACATCAGCCCATTAACCCTCAGTGTTATTACATATTAACCTTATACTTTGTTACTGTCTGAAAACAAGACAAGCAAAGACTAAACATTCTAATTTTGTTTGTCTTTTTTTTTTTTTTTGCTTTGTTTTGTTTGTTTGTTTGGTTTGTTTTGTGGTTTTGTTTGTTTGTTTTGGGTTTTTTTTGTTTTTTTTGGGGGGGTTGTTTGTTTTGTTTTGTTCTTTCTAATGATCAAGAAAACAATGGCACTATAACTTTTCTGGTTGCTAAGGTATTGCTTCTGCAAGCTCGTTTAATTCAATTATATCAGGAAAATCTTAGGCTCAATTTTTTACTATTTGTAGCTATGTAAACAAAAATATAATCAGGACTGTCAAGGTTTCTGGTAGACATTTTGCCAATGTTTGTCAAATTGGAATGATTTTAATAATTCTTTTGATTTTGATTGTTTTGGGCTTCATCATCCTGAAAGTCAAAACTGAAGTTTCTTATCTTTTCTCTTAGGACTTTTTTACCAATACAGGAAACTGACCCTTCTGTGTCATTAGGGAAGTTATATTTGGAACAAGAAACCTCTGATGCATTGCAGTAGATCTAATTATTTGTGTAGAAAACCTTCTCTGTAAATTTGGAAACCTTGGTTCTCCAAAAAGCAATTCTTTAATATTCATCTCTTGAATTCTGAGTTGACTGCCTGGTATTCTGGTCGTGTGACACCTCCATACTATAATGTAATTACGAGCAGACCGACAAACAGTCTCAATTTCTTTGAATTTGAAGAGACTTGACAGTTAAAGCCAGGTGAAACTGAAGGGAACTTTTGCCGTTGCCGAGTCACTTTTGATAACTCGGTTTGATTGAGTTTGGCTTTAAAAGATTACACTCTGATAAATGGAGCTTGAATCCTCATCATTTTCACAAAGGAGTGAGATGTGATAGATACCAGCACTGTTCTTATTCATAATTGCTCCCAGGGATGGGTGCATTTGTTTAGGGTTAGAAAAGAGAACTGCGAAGTTCAGGTCATTTTCTAGCAACTCCATACCTGCCATAGACAGATCCGTGATTAAATAGAAATTTTATTGACAGATCTTTTTCCAGGTGGCTTCTCAGTGGTGGCATTGTCAGTAGTGATACTGTAGGAAGTGGAGGATGCAAGACATCAGCATTATAACAACCAAATGCTGTTGACATCTTTCCTTTACAGGACTGCTGTCTGAGCTGTCTTCTAATCAAAACAGATAAACGTTCCCTTCTGACTTTCAGGCACACACAGTCTAGGTTAATCAGAGTAGTATTTAGTAAAATTCATAATTTGTATCAGTTATTCTAACATGATTCATACTGAAGAGATTGTGGATTGCTGTTTAAAGGCATTATTAAACTACAGGTCTCAAATTATGTTGCTTTTTGAAGCAGTACAACTCCACCTAAAGTATTGAGAGCTTTTCTATTCCCCAAAGGATTGGTTTCATCATCTTAAAAAACTTAAATGATCGTGTCTTTAAGCATGTACATTTAGAACTGAAGTTTGTCTGCATGTGTGTGTGAGTTCCGTAGATCATTTTCTCTTTTTGTTGCCACAGCAGTTTCATTTTTAAACAGATAAAAATGAGACTAAGCCTTACATATTTCTGTATGTCTGGTGGTTTTTTTCTCCATTTTGTTTTTCCTCAGCTTTATTTTCCAGTCTTAAATCTCTGTGATTCTGTTCTGGTCTACTGTTGTCATCTCACTGGCCAATGTTATAAACACCTGCTTTATTTCATGTTCTGCTATTTTATAACTAACAGTTTAGCAGTTGCATAGTGTTGAATGAGATGAGAATAGTCAACTATGAATAGTTTAAATGCCTGAAATGCTAAGGGTTTGGTAAAGCTGGCAACTTAAATATTTCTTATTGAAGGTTTACATCTTTGACCTCTTTTAATTTAAAAGCTGTGCAACAGACGGAGAAAATACTTAACTGTCTACCATATTTTTATAAATTTTAGAGAATTTTATCATAGTAAAACTTTGTTATCCTAGTGTTGGGGCATTAACTTAAGATGGAGCTCAAACGCAGATTGATTTCTGTAGGAGTTTTGGTGCAGTTTTTAGCATATCCTTGGATTGTTGTGTTTCTGATGTTCTGAGAGTTGTTATCTGTTAAAATAAGAACTTGAGAACTATAGAAACAAGCAGAGGAATATCCCCATCCTACTCTGTGCATAAATGTTACCATAATAAGAATAGTTTAAATTTTACATAAACAAAACATACCTCTGTGTAAACACCAGCATTAAACCTGTTTAATCTTCACCAGGTGGAATTAACTTGATCATGCATATAGAATTGTCTTAAATATTTGTGATTGGTAAAATAGTTCTGTATTCATTATACATGTGTATCTTTGGGTAAGAAAATATGGCTGAGGCCTTATTTGTTCTTTCACATGATAATTCCAAAGCCACTAATACAGTATTTGTTTGTTTGTTTTGGTTTTTTTTTTTTCCACAGTTTTTGCTTCATCATTTTTTGAAGTCTTTGCAGTGGTAACCTTTATGCTGTGCCAATGTACTGAAGTGATCTAGCTAGAAATGTAATGGAAATGGGACCAGTTGGATATGGGACTATTAGCATAGAAAAAGGACTTCTTATTTTTTGAGTTGCCTCCTTACATCTTTACTTGCCTTTGCTTTAGGACCAAATTTCCCTTTTAAAAGGAAAAGTATAGAAGCTGAAGATAAACATGAGATTTCTCACCCTTTTTACCACCCTATTTGATACAGTGTCATAGAGGACAACTGATATCCATGTCTTGACATCTGCAGATTACTTAGATGAGTATCTTAGGATAAGAGTAGTCTTCTATTTGGTACTTGTATAGGAAGAACCACTATGGCCGGGCAGTGGTAGGGCATCAGAACCCTGTTACAGACAGTTGATGTTGATCATGATCGTGTGTGTGTGTGCAGAGGCAAGAACTCACACAGCTTCCAGCTGGGGATTTCAGGGCTCAGAGATTCCAAACTTTTCTTGCAGTTTATAATTTCTTTTAACAAGATGGGCTATATCTCTAGCAAGTGGTGAAATTGTGTAATAATAAGTGGGAGATTACAGCTGACCACTGGCCATATTCTCATTGTTTGTCTTCAACGTGTTTAAAGCTGTTACTTCTGAGGGAATTCATGCCTCTATGCCTTCCTTTAATTTGGGAATGAAGATAAGGGGAAAGCTTCAATACAGCATACTTAAGTGCATCTCTTATGTTAAGAGTCCTGATGGAAGTCACCTCAAATGGGAAGATTAAAAAAAAAGAAACCAACCAAAAAAATGCTAATCAGGCCAAAGAAAGTATTTCAAGAAGGGCAGTTATGGGAGGAGGAATGAGGAGGGAGAAGAAATTAGAGCTCTCTGCTATAGTAATAGTGTGAACTTCCTTTTCTCCCGTTTCAGCTACAGAACATTCACTTGCATCTAATCAGCTCATATTTTAGCCCAATAGTGTACACGATATTTAATACTTAAGTCTCGAGAGAGAAAAGTATATCGGTTATGTTAGAGGTGTGTCTGTGCTTCTAATTAGAATACTAATGGACTTTTCCTGCCTATTTCTGGTATGTATGCATATGCTGCATACTAGTATGTCTATCTCTGCTTCTTAACTTGATACTATATCCACAGGAAAACAAGGTACAGTAGATTGCCTTGTGATGAGAATTGGATTTTTCAGTGACTGCATTATTGAGCTATAAATAGCCTTTTAATATTAGTTATGCTGTGATAATGCCTACTACTGATTCCATTAAGACTTGGAGTTTATGAACAGCTGCAAGCACTTGATAATGACACAGAAAAGGTACCAATTGTTGAGAAGGGCTGGACGTTTGCAAGAATTTATTTCCATGATCATTAGAATTTACTGCTATGTATTGAGAGGGAGACTCGTGCAATAAGAGGGTTTTCTTACAATTCAACTCACGGAACTTTGCTATCTGTGTGCTTTTTAATCAGGCTTCAACCTATTGATTGTGAAAATAGGCAGCTGAAAAACTTTTCAAGGAGTGTGCATTACAAGATTTTAAGATCTCATAAGTTTGTGAGGAGAATTTACGAGGATGGAAAACTGCATTATGCTCTTGATACACCGAAATTTAGAGCTGCATTAAAGAGCAATGTTCAGCTTTTTGCCATTGTTCTTGCGATGTGAACTCCTCTGTAATCATTCAAGGGGAGATAAATAATTTGGTGAGAGATTTTTTCCAGGCTGGTGTGATTTTCATTCTTAGGCTTTTCTTTAATATCAGCCCCTCTCTGCTGTGTGCTTTGTAGCATCAAGATACAGCAACAGTCTCTTCCATTTTGGTAAGCAGACAGGATCTGACAAATTTCTGTCTAGTACAGTAATTATATGTTAGGGCTAAAGAAAATGTGTCCATACCCTGATTCTCATATCTGTAATTTTTGACTGGTTGCACTTAATATGTGATTGTTCTCATGAAGTTATATTTTGAAGTGATTTTCTTCTTTGAAACTTACTCGAAGTGTGGTGAACTATGGTGTGTGTGTGTGTAACTTGTTCATGAGTTAACTGCTGCCTAATTTCAGATATTCCTGGAAAGCTGGTTTACTCCTGCTGTAGTATTATGTTAAGATTTTTATTAAGATGTTAATTTTCTGGGTAAAATTATGAGTTGCTTAGTTAGGATTGACCTGGGAGAGAGCAAGGTCATTTAAACTTCTCAAATAAGGAAAAAGTAGTGATTTCAAGAGTTTAAGATCAAGGGTCTTTCTTATGATGCTGAAGAATCCTGTCCTCAGCTTGATGTGAATTAGCAAGTCATTGCTCTAAATTGACCAAAGCTGCCTATTCCTACTGGTTTTATAACCAATAATTCTGGAAAAAAAAAAAAAATTCACAGGTAGAAGTTTTAATTGGCAGTATTTTGATAAGCTTTAGTTCATGATCAG
This sequence comes from Megaceryle maxima, assembly GCA_024605025.1. Taxonomy (NCBI): domain Eukaryota; kingdom Metazoa; phylum Chordata; class Aves; order Coraciiformes; family Cerylidae; genus Megaceryle; species Megaceryle maxima. The sequence goes on along the minus strand of JANHGN010005779.1, from coordinate 10,302 downwards.
TCACTTTTGTAATAGTAAATTGCATTGTGTTTATTATATTCAGGTGGCTTCAGAATATGGAGGTTTCAAAAGAAGCTTGCATGTTGTCTCCACTAGACAATGACATCCAGTTTTTACCCAAGTGTTCACATATCCTAAGATCATACTGATGAGCAGTTAATATTGTGTCATTCAGGGAAATGAGCAACCATGAAAAGCATATGCTCTGGGTTTTTCGTTTGTTTGTTTTCTTAACATGAGATCAGAATCGAGTTAAAAAGATTTTGGAAAATGATTCCTCTCAGGTTACTTGTTAGAAAGTTTTGTATTTTATCATTTGTACTTCTGCTGGTGAGACAATGGCCTTATTAAATAACACTGAAGATTTAACATTAACATGTTTTTGAACTGAGTGAAGTATCCATCAGGAAGTTTGTAACTTTGTTATTTTTTAGCAGCCACTGGACAAACAGAAGACTCATGGGTGATAGGTAACGTCAATTTTATAATGTTCCTATAAACACTTTGGCAGTAGCTGGCCAGTTTATGTAAGGAATAGACTTTATGGAAAATTGGAATACATGACTGCTGTGTCAACCAAGTTGTATAGCAGATATTAGAATATCTTATGTCTTCTATATGTCTACATATAATGTCTTTGCAACATCTAAATGATGAGATCATGGTTGGGTGTTATTTTTCTTCTGGGATGGAGACTTCCAAAATCTTGAGTGAGTTTGTAAACCTGAAACTACTCAGATTTCGGGCTCAAAGAAGGGGCATTTGTGGGATAACTGCAAAAATGCTGTGTTTAAGTTAGTGGAGAGGAAAGGAATGAGTAGGTATAGGCTTTTTTCTTTAGAGGTATTGTGGAGAAGTGATGAAAAAATGCTCCTAGACTTTGTGTTCGGGGCTTCTACGTTGATACAAACCGTATGAATCTCTTTTAATCTCTTACTAAACTATTCCAACAGTATTATAGTTTTGAAGTAGTGGTTGTACTTACCTAAGTACAAAAATCATGACCTGTGAAATTACTAGTACAGAGTCTACTAAACATGATTTAAAAATATGTAATGTTGTGACTGAGATAAAACACATTACCAATTTAGTTCAAGCAGTCTCAGTGTACAGTGAGGAAAATAGATGCTCTGTGGTGCTCTTGTAATTGCTTGACTGGCTGCTGCTGTTGGCTGATTTCTGTGTAGTAGGTACAGTAACATCAAAAAGGCCTTCTGTCTCTTGGGTGAAACTAGCTACTTAAGGCAGCAAGCATACAGAGACAGTAAAACTGAAACCAGTGATTCAGCTGTGGCACTAAGAAGTGCCTGTGTCTTAGTCCCTTCACTTTCTTCCTGCAGCCTGTGTTTTTGTTTGCTTTGGTTCTATGTGTATTATTAAACACATCTTCCTGTGGAAAACTGACACTTGATAGAAATTTGTTTTCTAACACGACCAGCCTGTAATTCTAACTGTCACTGAAGAAAGTATAGTCACATTTTTTATCCAAAAATCTTGTTTTAAGTATGTTTAAGGCTCAATTTGACCCCATTATGTCATAGCTATAACCAGGGGAAAGAAGCAGCTGACATACAGGTTAGTAATTGAAGAATAGCATTAAAAAGGAGTCCAGAGTTCACATGGTACATGTTTCTTGGCCAGCAAAAGGACAATGATCTGCTAAAAACTATGAAATGACATATTTGGAGATGGCTTTTTAGTGCAGGGTTTGGAATCTAGGGTTATCTTGCTTTGCTCTTAAACTGCTCTGGCACAGTGTGTTGTTTGTAACGCCTGGAGCGTTCATGGAAAAGCAAGAAGAGGAAGAGTTGAAACCAAACTGTGCTGGTTGTTTTTTGTGGTGCATTAGTTTCTTAAAATAGAAGCATTTAATAAGTGGATGACTGTATGAAGAGACAGGAGAAGGGAGATCATGATGACTCAAACTTCATTGTGAAGTTCCTAGGCATGTTATAATATGTATGCTGCTTTACAGGTAATATAGTCTGGTTTAATGCAACTGTTTCTGCATAGGAATCAGCCATTCTCAACCCTTTAAGAGGGTGTACTGTGTGTTCTCTTTGAGGACTAAGACCTTGTTACACTTCTTTGTGTAAGGGACTAGGGGAGTAGAAAGACAATAACTCAGTCACTTCAAATCCTTTCTTTTGTGAGCTGGTTTTAAAGAAAATAGTTATTTGCCAAGCATATGCAGATATACCTATGCAAAAAATACCCTTTATGTGTGTCCAGTCACACTGATGGTATTAACTGACTCTTCTAGCAAAGAGACCAAAGTGACTGTGCCAAGCAGATAGGAGCACTCTTTCAGGGAAGTGCAGATGGTCCAACAAATAACTTACCTGACACTATATTGGTCTTCTGTAATTATCTGTAATCTTGTGCCTTATTTTAAAGAAAAAACAAGTACAAAAAATGGCATCAAAGTTTTTTAGAAACCTTAATGGCTTTATTTTCTCTAGTTTTGTTTGTTTTGTTTTGTTGTGGGTTTCGTTTTGTTTTGGTTTTTTTCATCTGCAGAAGCAAAAGCTGAGTCTGATTTGCTCTTGTTACCTCTAAATGCCCACATTCCTGCATTATGTCTGGCAGAGCCAGGAATAGATCAGCTGTTGTGACTCTCTATCCAGTACCTTAAGTACATCACCTACTTTCTACTAGCAGAATATCTATTCCATATGCTGTTATAAAACCCTTACTTGGAACTACTAACTGTAAGAGCTTTTCAGTTCTTGCCTGCTGAATTTAGTCATGTTTTCTTTAGTGGCAAGCAGTAGAAGTGGTTTATATTTTGAAGTATCTAAAAAGTATCTGCACAGTGTTTTCAGAACTGTATCTGGTAGCTTAGTGACAAAAATAGGAGTGAAAAGCTGCATGAACATAATCATTTTACAGCGCTTTTAAGCAAGTGAGCTGGATCTGATTTCCTTCCTGTCCACCGGCACCAGCAAAATTCTTTGCAGACCTGCCAGAGGCAAGTCAAATCTTTTAGCTGTAGAAAAATAAAGTGGTTATATATGTTACCCTGAAGGCATAATTGGCTTTCAAAGACTTTCTGTATCTCACATTTATCAACAGAACTCCTCTTGACTTTCACACAGTGACACGATTCTGCAAGGCTTGCACTTAGAAGTTGAGATGTCCTTGATTTTATTAAATGGATGTTTGTGAAATTCAAGAGATGAAAGTATTCTTGAATGCCATTTTTTGTACTCTTGGATGCAACTGATGTGTACTTTCATTAGTATAAATAAATTACTGTAGTATTTTTGTTTAAAATCTAGTCATATCTGAATATTGGATTTTTTTTTATTACAAAGTCAAATGCAATATTTAAGATTTTGATTACTTCCTAAATAGGTCTGGTCTGTATGTCTGACTGGAGAAGATAAAATACAGATAATCTTACAGAAGAAAATAATCCTCCACTTTACCTTGCAGACAAATAGGTCAGTATTATTCATAGCACAGGAAGCTGCCTGTGCTTTTCAAGAGCCAAGGACCTTCAGTACCCAGGGGTAAAGAAAAATGGCTTGGGTTATTTTTGTTTCTTTCCCAATTATGCCCCTAATGCCATGCACCAAGTTTTGCAGCTAATGTTTCCCAAACATTTTTCTATAAGATCCAAGGGAAAAAGATTGTAGAGGGATGATTTTTTTTTTTTTTTTTTTTTTGTTCTAGTGCTGCAAACTTATGCAGATCTAATTTTTCTTTTAATAAAATGCCTACAGGATCAGGCTCTGGTATCACAGGTTGTTTTCTGAATATTACAGCAAAATTTTGAAGGTGTATTATAGAACTTTGGGAACGTGCTCCCACAGGAAATGAAAACTGTGTGCCTGAAAGGTAAAAACCTAATTGCAAACATGTGACATTTATCATAGCTATCTCTAGTACAAAAGGATATTCATGCTGAATGTTACAGAATTAACACTTTAAACTTGATCTCTAAAATAATTTTTTTATTCTTCTGATTTCTCGAAGCAGTCATAAGGATTTTGGTCTGGAGCTAAAGAGAGAAAAATAAAAGTAAATAAACATAATGCCTTAAACCTAGAACATTAGTTGCTATGGGTCTGTTGCTGCTATAGACTCAAATGAGTCAAAGTTAAAACTGAACCTTTATTAGTGAGCAAAGGAAATGGGTAATATCTGCTGCATTTTAACTGCGTTTATAGCTTTAGTAAAGCTTTTGTTTTAAAGCTAACTGAACAAGAATCAAATACCTGTCTCCAAACTTCTCTTTGTGACTTGGAGTCAGTTTCTTATCAGGTTTTTTTCATCCTGTATGTTGCAATCAAGGACAACAGGTTTGGAATTTTATGAAAATATTTTACTTCCTATTCCTTGGCAGTATTTCAGTACTATTTGAAACCTGTAGGTAAAATACCAGAGTGTTACAGCTTTTAGTTTTTGGGACAGTGCTGTTTGTTCTTGTTGATCTACAGAACCTAAGTCCTACTGATTTTAGGATTTCAGGAAGTGATTTAGCATGAAAATAGATACTTTGAATCCATGGATTCTGAAGTATCATACCGGTGCAAGTGACTTGTTATGTAGTTTTTACCACGTGTGAAACTCTCAAAATAGAAAAATACATGAAATAATTAATTTACCAGCATATAGTTTCTTATATTGAGACCTTTAAAACAAGACTATAGCTTGCATTTATCATATAAACAATGCAAAGTTTTATCCTTTATGAGAAAGAAGGAAAGAAAACCCTGACTTCCTTAGTAGAACAACATTAATAGAACGAGGCTTGTTATGCAGATATGTGGTACATAAAGTAAATACGCGAGTTGGGGTGATCAGTGACTTGAGTTCATAAAACAGTCTTAATTTTCACTTGCTTGTAACATTTTATATGCCACATTTTTGGGCCTTTGTTGGATTGCAAAGGTAGAAAGTGCATTATTTTAAATAAAAGGGGTTTTGCTGCTGCTTTGAATAACGGTAGTTAAGAATCATAAAATTAAACTGTTGATTTGATGCATCTATTCTTATGCTCAGTTACTTTCCTTAAACCCTGAGATCAAAAGCACTGAAGAATATTTTGTTTGCTGGAAAAAGGTAGGAAAAAAAAAAAAGCCCAACACTGTAACCACTCAGTGTGAAGTGCTAGAATACAGTCTTTAATGATTTTGGTTTAATTTTTTTTTCTTGACAGTGAAGACAGGGTTCTTGGTTTTAGAAATGCACGTTGTTCTGCTTATTTTAATAGCCAGAGATATTAGTGTGGGCCTTTCCAAGGACAGAAGACAAATTTTCAGGCTCTTTGGTTTGTTTATTTCTAGTTAGTCCTACCCCAGTGTCGTTTGTAATAGGCTTTGAGTAGGACTGGATGCACATAAACAGAGTGACATTTACTACATCCTTAGTCTTTTCTTTGCACTGACTCTCCAATATTTGGGTTATGAGAAGTTAGTTTTCAGGCAGTATTGCTAACTACTTTGTTCTGCTTCCTGTTATCACTTGGATGAAGGCTGGCGAATTCTGTGAAAAGCAGACATGAGTTTGTCTTCAAGAAGAGTAACATTGCCTGCAGTTATGCCAATAACTCTGCAGAAATGGGTATGGCATTTAAATCAGTCTTGTAATTCTGACTTTAATATGAGCTGGGAATATGTTTGCTTAGTGTAAATTATCAATGTTTAAAATGCAGAGGGTTATATTTAATGTTCACTTTTTTTATTTCTCTAGTGTGATAATTTTTCTTTTCTGATAGATTTAAAAAATTTGATTATATGGAATACATGTTTACATAATATACATAAATATATGAGTATAGAATTATTCATTACTATGCTTATTCTGTATCTTGTGCAAGAAATTGACTTTGCTTACAGATTAATACAGTTTTTCAATATAAAGTGTCATAATGCTATTTCAGAATATTTTAATATGCTTCTGTAGAAGGCTAAGATACTGTTCCTAACGGAGGATCATTGGAGTCCGCTTCTGCAGGCTTTGGATCAGTGTTAATTTCCTCACCCACTCTGGCTAACACCTTAGTAGTGGATGGCCCATCCTGGTTTTGGGGAATCAGGGTAACGCAGTACGGTGTTTCTTTGTGTCCCCCTGTAGCTTGCCCTTTTTTTACCTTGCTAAAAAGAAGGAGCAATGCAAAATTGTTGTGCCTGTGTGCACTAGGATTGTCTGGTTTAACTCTATGCATTGGGGGTATCTATGACATTAAAAATACACACAAAGTGAAGTATGGAAATATGACACTTTACTAAACCAGATGTATTAACTTCTAAGAAATTAATTCAAGCAAATTCTAAGTAATTAATTAGTTTTATTTTGTTAAATGTGTAGATATTTTTTAAAAAAAAAACATTGCTGATGTGCCTGAATCACTGTTAATAGCCTTCTGTTCCTCAGAGACTTTTAATACATCAGCAGTGTGTGTGTGGGGGGAAATCACTGAAATACTGCTACAGTATTAAATGGTTCTCATGAACATTTACACAAGACACAGTGTATACTTATGGCCTAAGCCCAGTGGGTCTAAAGTCATATATGAACACACAGCTCTTATTGATTGGGATGTATGGTATTGTTTTAGATTTACTTCATTGTTTGAGTTGGAGGGGAAGCCTGTGAGTATACAAACTTAGTGTGATTGATTGCTACAGATTAGATTATACTATAGTCTTAATAAGATGATCATATACTACTTTTCTGGTGTAGTAATTTCCCTTTCAGATTTAGATATGTGCAAGATGTTCTCTTACACAGTTTTATCCTAATAATTTGATGTATTTCTGTTACAGTCTTTAAAAATACTCGTTTAAAAATTGGGGTTTTTTAACTTCTTAGCTCTCATTCTCTCCGTCCTGTGGTTCCCTCCCCTTCTTCTCTACCCCCAACATCCCACCTGGTCTCAAATTTTCAGTTGTCCTCATTATTTTATTTTTGGCTGTTATTTGTTATTTCTGTGTTGGAGGGGTCTTTGTTCTTGCAGCACGTAGTTGTGTTGAACTCTCTGGAATGAACACAGCAGTACATGGTGCTAGGTAGGAGGGGAGAGATATTTAACTTTGCTCAATCAACCATTCAGAAGGCTAGGAAACTCAATTCAACTGCACTGTATTTTAGTGGATTGCTTTTCTATTTTTGCTGTTAAGTATGAGCATCATTCTCCAAGTAAACTTAAGGGTTTTGCTCTTTTGACAAATGCACGGTAAGATTGTTTTCTGTGCATTTTCTCCTATTTTAAAACATAAATATTTTCACACTACTATCAAATTAGTTGTCGACACTTATTGGCTGTACTTCTCGTTATCTGTGCACTTTGTAAGCCCAAAATAAAAATAGTGGAAGTAGGAGGAGGAAGCAGCACAGGATGTTGTCATAGGTAGGTAGGTATTGGGTTGCACAGAGTTGCAAAAATTCTCAAAGGCATGTGCCCTCACTGATGCCAAATTTAGTAGTCCTGTTTATGATCGTGATGTTAGAATCTACGCACGCAGAATTCCTCCAGAAAGTATCTCCCTTCTCTATTCAGAAGATGCTTTTGCTATTTCTGTAGCAGTACCCTAATTTCTGGAACTGGAAAACTGCAGGGAGGGAAGGCAGGCAAGAAGGAGTCTTGCTTGTAAGAGGCAACATTTGTGCTTGTATATGCATGTCTAAATTTGGCTTGTTTCTCATGGACATTAGAACCTGAGACTTAAAGTAGTGCAACTTCTATTTTTTGTATTGCAAGAAGGACCTTGAAATGTAAAAATGTTACATTAGCACTGCATAGTCAAGAGAAACTTAAGCATTGGCTCAAACTATTGTTATTTGAAGCTATCGATCACCCCCAGTCGTTATTTCTTAAATTCATGGAATGGGTGTGTAAGAAGTTTAGTTTAATTATGGTACTGCAAAAATTGCAAGTCTTTTTTGTTTGGTTTGGTGGTTTTTTTTGTTTGTTTGGGGTTTTTTTGGTTTTTTGTGTGTGTGTTGTGGGTTTTTTGGTTTGGGTGTGTGGGAGGTTGTTTTTTTGGGGGGTTGTTTGTTTGTTTGTTTGTTTTGTTATTTCTTTCTCCCTCACAGAAGCTACTATTTTGCATTTTTAGTGTACTAATCTGGCTGTTCTACTATTTTTTTGAATACTTTTTTTTTTTCATCTTCATTTCAAATATCTAATGTTTTGTTCAGAGTTATTTCATGCTTCTTTCTGTTTTAAAATATATGAAAATCAGATATGAAGTACTTATCACAGCTGATTTGTTTTATTCTTAAGTAATATATTTTTAAATAAAGCTGCAGGGCTCTGTTTAGATTCCAGGGGGTCTTCCAGCACAGCCAGAAAAATGATTGGCTTAATAAGCATGGGGAATTATGCATGTTGAGTACCATTATAGCTAGATTTGTAGTGTGTATATAGACTAGATGTATAATTAAACCAATAGAGCTAGTGTCTTCCTTATCTTTTGTATGAATAACTGTGTCTTCAATATATGGTTGGTCTTGAAATGACTATAAAACAAGTATTTTTAGCATATAAACACCCACAAGTCTACTAGACTTGATGTGTGAAAGGTAGAAAAATACTTCTGCACTTGATATTAGATGCAAGGTGTATAAATAGTGAGAGTGATAGTTTTCTTTATAGCTCCTAGGAACTTCATAGCATATTAGCTCACACAGTGTTAAAAAGCTTTGTGTACATAGGTGGTAAGTGTCACAGCTGCATAATTTCCACCAATTCTTGAAAAGATTGCATAGTGTCTTTTAAATGGAAGAGATAGTGATTAGAAAATGAGGATGTGATTTAGATTGCTCAAATCTAGGACTGGCATAAGCATGTGAATTTCAAGATTCTCTTCCATCTTTATTCTGTCTATTTTTCTTGCCTGAAATCACATGCTGCTTTAATCAACACTTGCTCCTCCCCCTGGGAAAAATGATCACTTAAACCAAATTGTACTGAGAATTAGTAATGTCTATCTGCAAAGCTAAGAGCATGAAAGTAATTTTTCAGTTTTGCATTTGAGTTCCCGGAGATGAAAGGCCAATGTGCTAATTCAGGAATTTTACATGAGGCACTTTAAGTGACATGATAATGGTGTCATTAAATGGATACCTTTTATAAAATAACTGGAGGCAGACAAAGCATTCATGTATGAAACATCTCTTCGTAAGAACACTTCGGAGAATAGTCATTTAAAGATGCGTAAACAACAGCCGTACCCTTTTTGTCCTTTGTACAGTAATAAAAATAAAAGGAATATTATAATAAATAATATAATACAATAAAAATATAACAGGTAATATCCTGTAAAGATTTGAAGACAGATGAGAAATTTAAGTGAGAGATGGACTTGTGTGCTTTAGGAACAATGGTCAGAAAATGTGTGGTGGTTGAGGTGAACTATTTGAATCAGTCTTATTCTTAATGGAGTGTTTTGTTTCCTAACTTACTGGGGAGTCTAAGAGAAGATAACAGGGATAAACACAGGTAAAGCAATAAGATGGGCCTGGCTGGAATTTCACTACAGAATTAGATCTTAGAGTAAAATTACTGGAATAAAGAATCAGGATATGCTGCTACTGGATCTGCAGAGCTTGATTACAAATAGTAAAGGTTTTGAGCTGGAACAGGAGATGAGGAAGATTGAGGAGGTAGAATATATATATATCTCTATATATATCTATATATGGGAATGGTCAGAGGCACAAACTGAATTCATGAGACTAGTAGTGTGTTGTTTGTTTTTTTGTTTGTTTTTTTAAAGAAGTTTGTTTCAAATTGCTAGAAGGCAAAGCCAGTATGTAGGCTCAAGGAAAAGTGTTGCTACCTTTGTGTATCTAATGTGTGCTAAGATAGGTACATTTTGTCTGGGGACATCTGGAATTCTTGCTTCCTTTTGATAATACATAAAAACTTTGTGAAACTAGTTTTACAAGTATCTATGACAGATAATTAATTGAAGGGCCATACAACTTTCATGTTAGCTATGAAAGGATTAATGAACTGCTTACAATTCAGTGATCAGTTATACTGTACTTGCAGATGTTGTTACCTACTCATGATAGAGGCTGATATGATGTTAGAGGTTGAGTTTATGGACAATAGGGAAGAAGGAGGGTGTCAGACTAGCATTTTCTGTCATTGTGGAAGAGGTTGGTTTAGGTCCAGGGACTGTCTGGAGAGAGCTACTGACAGGGCCTCTTAGTAACAGAAAATTCTGGGTTGGAAGGGACTTCTAGAGGTCATCTAGTCCAACCGCCCTGCTGAGAGCAGGGACATCCTCAACTAGAGCAGGTTGCTCAGAGCTCTGTCAAGCCCCACCTTGAATGTCTCCA
>JANHGN010005778.1:34935-55116 GCA_024605025.1 Megaceryle maxima | reverse complement strand
CCCTCCTTCCATGATCTGTAGACCCTCTTCTTCCACTTAAGTTTGCTTAGCAGTTCCTTACTTAACCATGCAGGTCTTCTTGCCCCCTTTCTTGATTTCCCGCTTGCTGGGATGCACTGATCTTGATCTTGGAAGAAGAGGTCCTTAAATGTTAACCAACTATCATGGGCCCCTCTGCCCTCTAGCACCCTGTCCTGTGAAATTTCACCCAGCAATTGCTTGAAATGGACAAAGTTGGCCCTCCTGAAATCCAGGGTTTTAGTCCTGCTTGATAGCCTGTTCCAGCCAGACAGGATCTTGAACTCCACCAGCTTGTGATCACTAAGGCCAAGGCTGCCCTCGACCTTCACTGCTTCAACCAGACCCTCCTTGTTGGTGAGGATAAGATCCAGATTATCATGACTGAGTTCTTCCTCTCTTTAAATGTAACCTCATACATCTTAACAGACTAAAAATAAGTTTCTATTAAAAGACATTTCACAAATTCAAGCCCTTAACCTGACTTGATTATTTTAATGTCCAAGAAGTACAATGGCAAGTGACTTTATGTTTGTTAATTTAATAGAATTGTTTAACTGGCTATATAATGAGGTATGTATTTTTGTCAATAAATTGCTAAAATGGTTAACCTTTGCAAACCGTATTACTGTTTATTTTCTTTCCTTGTAAGTATTTTGACAATAATAATAACAACCATGGTTTTACCATAGCAATTTAAAGAATAATGGTATTCTAACTGTAAAAATAACATAATGTGTCTCCATATTTATCTCACTGACAGATTTTTTCCCCCTGTTTGCAAGTAAGGTAATGGAGAGTGGAATGAAGATCAATTTGTTGTTATAACAGTCAGCTTTGCAAATTCAGGATATAGTTGTATGTTTACTGGCATGGACATGTAAACACTTCATTAGCCCCACGTAAAATTTCTAAGTTACAACACAGCTTAAAAGTGTATCTCAGAAAAAAAAAAAAATTCTTATGACTTGATCTGTAATTACTCTACATTTTAAAAAGGAATATAAATACTGTGCCCATTTTTAAAAATCAGATTTGATTTCAGGTTTGCATGAGGACCAGATTTGGGGTTTGTTATTTTTTTTCATATTTCTGGCCTTGCTTCAAGGCAAGGGAAAAAATTTCTGACTGAGAAGAGCAGCACATTTCAGATTTCAACAAACTGATGTAGGGATTAGCTACTTACTTATAAACAAATTCTAGCATTATAAAATAAATATGCACACTGCTGACTCTTCTCTATAGCAGTTTTGTAGATTAGAATGTGCTTAAATGACAGAAATTGTGGTTTATTTGTAGGTTGAAATTATTCCACAACACTGATTTATACCAATAAAGTACTACCTTAGGCTTGTAAAAATATATAAGGTGTATTAAGGATTAAAAGATTATATATGCAAAGGTGTTTCAAGACACAGCAATTCCACACATATTTTTGAATGGTACAGCAAAAATGGGAAAGGTCACTGCGAGATAGTGAGTGTAAATGGTTTGTAGTGTATATGTTTAATATTTGTGTATGTCTTTATATAATTCTATTCTTACCTTTAGGTATTGTGTAGATATATCATCATCAAGGTCACCTCTGGATTTCTATATTAATGAGCTGCTACAGTTACATAAATGTAACATAATCATAGAATGGTTTGGGTCAGAAAGTACCTTTAAAGATCACCTTGTTCTAACCCCCCTGCCATGAGCAGGGACACCTCCCACTAGACCAGGCTACTCGAAGCCCCTACCCAGCCTGATCCTGAACACATCCAGGGATAGGTCATCCACAGGTTATCTGGGCAACCTGTTCAAGTGTCTTACTTCCCTCACAGTAAAGAACTTCTTCCTTTTATCTAATCTAAATCTACCCTCTTTCAGTTTAAAGCCATTACCCCTTGTCCTATCACTACGTCTGTCCTAGTTTGAGAATAGAACTAATTCTGTTCAGTGATTTTACTTATCAGCTCAGTTATTCTAACTGCACTTTCTGAAGTTAGCAGCATGTTTTCCCAGGCAGTGTGTGTTTCTAGCAGTGATAACACCCCATGTTTAGAGTTAGTACCAAGGATTGATATGCAGAAGGCCACTGCTGGATCTTGTGCACCACACTACAGGGTGCAAAACGTAAAAGGCCACACCTGCAGGGAGAAGTAGACAGGACAGGTGACACTAAACTCACCAGCAAGGTATTCCAGCTCATATGTGTCATATCCAGTATAAAGCTGAGGGATCAGGAGGCTCTCACTCCTCTTGGCCCGCTTTGCCAGCTTTGCTCTGCTTAGCTCAGGTCCTCTTCCGGTTTCTTTCTTGGAGCATCAGAGGAGGACTCTGTCTGTTCCACCTTCAGTCCTGATCTGGGTGTTCCTGATTCTGGTACCAGAATGCAGCTCCTGAACACAGTTCCCTGGGCTACTGGGCCCAGTCTGGGACTCTCCTGGTGCCTGCTCCACAGCATCAGTGGTGACAGTGACATAATTTCCATTGGGGAGTTGCATTCGATACTGGTTTTGTATATATTCAATTTTTATTATTATTTTAATTTTCATTAAAGCTGTTACAATTTCCTTTTCTAATTGATAAGTCTCTATCCCTTATTCCCTTTCTCTTTCCCTTTGGGGAGGAAGGGGGTTTAACAGAGAGTGTCTGTTATAGGTCTAATGCTGCCCTGTCCCTAAACCATGACAATGTCCTTGTAAAAGTTCTTCTACAGCTTTCCTGTAGGCCCTTTTTAGGTACTGGAAGGCTGCAGTAAGGTCTCCTTGGTGCTTTCTCCATGCTGAACTACCCCAACTCTCTCAGTCTGTCTTTGTAGAGGAGGTGCTTCAGCCTTCTGATCATCTTTGTGGCCCTCCTCTGGACCCACTCCAACAGGTCTATCTTCTTATGCTGGGGACCCCAGAGATAAACACGGTACTCCAGGTGGGATCTCACAAGAGCAGAATAGAGTGGGCACATCACTTCCCTCAACCTGCTGCTGGCCATGCTTCTTTTGTTGCAGCATGGGATATGGTTGGCTTTCTGGGCTGCAGGTGCACATTGCCAGGTCATGCTGAGCTTCTCTTCAGCCAACACCCCACAGTCCTCCTCAGGATTGCTCTCAACCCACCCATCATCTAGCCTGTATTTGTGCTTGGGATTGCCCTGACCCAGGTGCAGAACCTTGCACTTGGCCTTGTACTTCATGAGGTGCACACAGTCCCACCTCTCAAGCCTGTGTATAATATACACAGTGTGTTATATACACAAGTAAATCATTAGGTAATTTAAAGAAATGTAAACCCCTGGTAAAAAGATTAAATCATAACACAGATTGCTGCTGGGTCTTCAAATAATTTTCCATGCTGAGTAGAAATTTGAACTTCTGATACTTCCCTTTATTGAAGCAATAAGAGCATATGCATCTGGATTTCTTTGTTCTTTTATAGTTGACTTCAGGAGAGCTGTATCACAAATATGCCTCAGCTTCTTGTAGTTCACCTGTGTGCTGCTAACACCAGTTCCTAGGATGACTTAGTCACATTGTCACCAAATGTGTTTTTTGATACTTAAAGAGCTTAAAGAGTGTTTGCACAATCTCACTTCTGCATAATGTGTAATGAACCTCAAATGAATCCTGCTGTCGCCTATGATAAGGAATTTCCACTTCAAGTTATTGTCTCTGAATGGGGTTGTAAAACATGCCTATATTGTTCATCCAGGAAGTGTGAGGTTGTAAAAAACAAGCTAAATTGCCATATTTCATCTGCTAGTTACATCCACATTTATTGCCTTCAAGGACCCAAAGTCATCCAGGGAATGTGACAAATCCTGATTGTATTTTCTACTTAGAGCTTTTATTTGTTCACAAATAAAAGAAAGAAGAAAAACTATTTATCACTGAGGATTTATCTACCTATGCATGTGAATACTTAAGAACTGGTTCAGCTTTAGTTACATTTGCATTATTCTATCTACTTTTGGTCTGATGTCATGCACAACCTACATCTATAAATCTACATCTCCTCCTCTGGGAAATGTAAATAGTTTAGTAACCTTAGAGTAGTTGCATAATTGGTTGGATAGTTGCTGTACAAACTGAACATGTTTTCTGTTCCATAATTTGTCCATTTTTCCAACTGATTCACCCACTTTCTGGCTTCCTTAAACTTTTATTTCTCTCTTACATTCTGGGGATCTGAGGTTGCAGGTTAGGAAGAGCTCTGGCTGTTGAAAGAATTGTTGATTGCTTCTTTACTAGTACAAGTATAAACAGTCTAGAGGAGTTGAGTTCAGGTGTTAGGACCAATAGACCTAAAAAGCTTGCAAATCTTTCTCTTCCAGGTAGATTTTGTTTTGCTTCTAATGCTGCAGCCTTTGCCAATCTTACTACAGCACATGCCTAAATAATTAGATTTCCAAATTAGAAAAATACATAGTATGCAGCATGTAGTCATTTTGCAAAGTCTTTTAGGTCATCTGAGTATGAATCATTTCCTTTGAGGCATTCTGTAAATATTCGTTCATTAGAGAAAGCTGCATATTTGGAAATGAAAACTAGCCTGATCAAAACCTGCATTTGCAATTTTGTGATGTGGTTGTCATAAATAACCAATGTTGGTAGGAAAAAAAATATTTCTCTGAACTGTGCTATTGAAACTACATATGGAATTAACCACAGAATGCTAGGAAATAAGTACTGTTTGGAAACATGAACAAGAAGCATGAGTGACATGGGGAAAAAATTCTTTTGTCACAATGCTTTTCTGTTTTGGAAATTTTGAGTAGCTGCGGTTTCATCTTGTGAGGAAACTATTGGTTTTGAGCTCAGTTCTACCCTTCATATACAACATATCAGGAACAATGTACTTTAGCCTTCTCAGCCTTTGTTTCCTGCATGCCTTATGTCAACACAATGGATCATATTCAGAATCATTGTCTTGTAAAATCTTCATTTTACTGTTGTGACAAGGACTGGGGAGAGAGGGGAAAAGAGTTTATGGGAAAATAAGGCATGTTTCATGTAACAGTTTTTTTTTCCAGGCAATTAATTTGAAACTTTTTTCAAAAATCCTACATCACACACCCCCCCCAAGACTAATGTAAGGAATGTTGCCAAAACACTGCCCAGATCAGCTGCTGCCTTGCCAAGGGTGGTGTAATGGTTAGGGTTCAAATTCCAGCCCATGTTGTTAGGCTAAAGTGGTAACTTGACTACTCTTGGTGATAATTTGAGAGGTTTCTCTGTGTAAGACATTGGCCCAAGTTCTGCTGTACAGTTTTGTGTGACAGGAAACCTATCTCATCTACTACACTTTCCATTTCCAAAGAAGCCAGGGGGAGCAATGCACCCAGATACTACTGAATTTCAGTAAGATTTGTGTACTCGCTCCTTTTTAACCTCCTCTGAAAAATCATATTCCTGACTTGAACACACAGGCACCACCATTCTAGACTTCTTTCCTCACCATTTTATTTTTCCCTTTTCTATATTAAGCACTGGAAAGAAATACAAGACAGGTGCATGGAGCAAGATGAGGTGATTCAGTAGACTCCATATGCAAAATCAACAATTCCTGAGCCCAACCTGCAACTTCCGGTCACCAGTCTCTAAGTTTCCTATCAAACCTAGTGAATATTCTGTAAATTCATGGCCTTCTTTGGCAGTTGGCATTTACCACGTGGACTGAAGCAGCATCAAAAAGGAAGCTGAGCCAGGCCTGGGTCTGTGATTGGGCCTGGCTGCCCCAAGCAGGCTATAGAGGCCAAGCAGAGGCAGGCCCTTCCCCAGGCATGGCCATCTCTGGTATGGACACCAGGTGAAATGGATGGAAGCTATAGGCACTAGGTGAATGATGGGCTCTGTCTTCTAGCTCAGTTCAGCTGCTGTCATCCTTGGTGCCTTTCTGCACATAACATAGAGCCTGAACCCATGGCTGTAGGGCAGAGCACTCTGCACAGGTCCTTGGTTGGTATTTTCTCCCAGCACACTATCTGGATGAATATTACAAAGGGTGCAAGACAACCTTTTTTTTTTTTTTTTTTTTTTAACAAATAGTACATCTGAAATGCCTGACCCAGGCTCATGCTCAAGTTAATCATCTGAGTAAATTATTATTGGCTCTGGAAGGATTTCCTTTATGAGATCATCCTTCTGAGATCTGGACATTGCTAAGAAGCAGTCGTGCATTGCAGTGTGTGCAGATGCACTAAAGAGCATCCAACCCCACCGAGTGGCCGGCAAGCCTCAAAGGGGCGGGGGGGATATCCTGGAAAAGAAAAACGAGCAGTAAAGAAAGGAGGCGATAGCGCAGAGCGCTCCCAAGGGACTGGGGTCCCAGCGGGGTCCCTGCGGGGTCCCGGGCTACGCCGAGCGGTGCCGGGCGAGACTACAACCGCGCTCCCAGCCCAGGAAATACCGGCTCCTTTAAATTAACCTTTCTGTCTCTTCCCAGCGCGGTTTGCGCAGCCCGGCGGCGCGCGGCCGCTAGGGGGCAGCGTGCCTGTTCCTCGCCGACCGTTATCCCCTCGCGCCTGGCCGTTACCCGCCCGCTGCCCGCGCCAGCGCCTATGGCCGGGGGCCCGAGCGGCCGCGGGGCAAGGAGCAGGGCGCGGCTTGCCGGCGCAGTCCCCTCCCTCCCCAGCGCTCCCCAGAGCGGCTCTGAGGCACGACAGTAGTGAGAATGCTGGGCTAAAGTCACTTTTGAGCTCAGCGGACTTTTACTTCCCTTTTAACGACGGTTTCTCTCTCTGCTGAGAGATTTCTTATGTAACTTGACACTGTGGTCTCAAGAGACAGTTTCCCAGTTTCCAGCTGACCTCATTTCAGTGAGCTAAATAAAATACGTGCAATTGGTGGTTTAAGCACCATTTCAGAATTTGTGCTGAGCCTGTAGATGTTTACTTCTCTAAGCTCTCTTACATAGCCTATAGAAGTTTATACTTTTCTAAGGAAAAAAGCAATTCTCACATGTGGAAGACATTAAACGGTATCTGTTCCCGCTTATTGTTTTGCATTTTTATGCCATCATTTGTTATTTCTGAAAGTCATCATGATAAATTTTATATAAACAATAAATCTATAGGATTTTCTTTTAATTTTTTCTATAGAGAGTAGAAATAAGGTCATGACTATGTCCTGAGAATGTGAGGATTGCCAAAATACAAAGTAGATACTTTTTAGAAAAAAAAAAAAAAGGCAAACCAGTATATATCAAGTAACTGTTGAGTCATAAAACCCTTAACTTAGTGTAAGCAGATGTTGGTTACAGCTCACATTGGTGGGAAGTATAAAATCACCACCCCTATAGCCACCCACTGTCCATTTCTGGTCCAGTAACTTCCTGGTAAGCGTGTTTCTAATTTTACAGAATCTCTGTGAAATTTGGCACAGTTTTCAAAAGTATGTAGGAAAAAAAAGTCTGCCAGAGGTTTAGCCTCCAACTGTGAAAACAGACACTGCCTTTTCAAACTCTTCTAGATTCACTGACCAACACCCAGAAGAGAGAAATCACATTCTTTTAGAATACAGAAGGAAAATGAAGGTCTGTATGCTGCTGAATTCAGCTTTGGTAACATTTACATCTGTTGTTTTAAACTGTCAGCTATTGCACAAGGCCAGGCTCTGATGTGAAAGTATTTGTTTTAAAGAAAAAGGAAAGGGAAGTCTTTTCAAATGTATTCCGGGGACATTTTTGCTTGTTGCTTGGATGGATTACAGCAGTTAGAGAGAGTGGGAGGATTTTATTATTCAGAAGACATAGAAGTGTGTTTCACGCAATATTAGAAATGTAATTGTTGTTTGTTTCTGTCCTGCAGACCCGGCTAAAAATCATATTTGGCGTGGTTATATGCATTTTGCTTTCCTTATTACTTATGTGTATTATACTGCTTCCATCAAGAGGTAAGGCATCTGTAATCTAATGTAGCGTAAAACACAGTATCTTTAGCTACTATGGCTTCTAAAGTTCACAAAAGTTTGTCAAATCATCTTTAGGATTGTCCTGTCAGAATTGTTATGTCTTTATCACTTTACAGAAATGTACTGACAGCTGAAATAACCTGAAGGTAGGATTGAAATGCCAGCAGATGTTGAAAGGAGGAACTCCTTGAAGTGAAAAGCACCTGAATTAGCTTTATTGTGCATGATATGTAATGTCCTTAGACAGGACTGCAAAAATAATTCTCAGGTCTCTACACATTGTGTTATTGTTTGTGCTAGGGGTTAGGAGACTTCACAAACTGTTGGTAATATCCTTTAGCTCGGTGAACTTGTATTTTGTTTTAAATGGTTGTATAATGATTACAGAAGTTCTCTATCCAAATATAAGTTAAACTTTTTAGTGTAGATAGGGTATGATGAATTGATTGTGAGCATATTTAAGATAACATTTGGAAATTAAAGTCAGAATTGTATAAAATTGGTATTCATAGTTTGCTCTAGTATTATTATGCCAGCTGTAGGTAAATCAACAGAGTGTGGTCTGCTGAGTCCTCTGGTATGAAGTGAGTGTGGTGTGACATTTAGAGCCTGAATGGCACTGACTTGATGGTAATTTTTTTGCTGAGAGGTGTACTTAGGGCAAGATACGTATTTACATGGCCCTTTCACTACATCAGATTAATTGAATGCCTCTGAAATAATTAAAATAGTAATACAGAAACCTATATTCCAGTAACATGTATGTATCTTTTTGTATATATTTTGTATACAGTATATGTATATATTTTGTATACAGTATGTATCTTTTTGTATTGTTATTCTTTATTTATATGTTGGCAGGGTGACTGATGTGGAGGAATCAGCTTTGCATTTATGACTAAACATTATAAAATCTGCTATCTCCTTAAGTCTTGTGAAAGTTAAGTCCTGTAGTTAATATGCAGGTTTTGTGAAAGGTGAAATCTCTTTCCCACCTGCTATTTCTGTGGAATATGGTTATCATGGGTTGTTTAATCGAGAGATGGGCTGGATGTTTCTGAAGCAGTTAGGGTTGGGTTGATTCTGTTATGCAGCATGTGCATATATGGATACATTATATCAAGTGTTGGGAAGAGATACTACTTCAGAGTGATAGCTTTGACTTTTACTGTCAATTATGGGGTGCCAGATTTTTTGGCTAATTTAAGCATGGTCAAATCTGAGCTTTCATTACTAGATGGTATGATATCAAGTCAGACTTACTCATACCAAGTCTACATGTTAAGACCAGGAAGACTATGAGATTTAAACAAAAAACAGTAGTGAGGAAGAAAAGAGGTTGGAGACCAAGGATCAGTTTGGCAGCCTGAAGAAGTTGCTAAAGATTATGGAAAATACTGTTGGAGGAGTTGAATTTATTTTCCCTTCTGAAGTTGTCACCTACAAGCACAGTGGTCTTTTTCTGAGCCTCTTTGATGCCTGAGCCATTACAAAGAACTCTTTTAATCTCTGTGGCTTCTTGGAATAGTGACTTGGTAACCAGACATATTGGACATCACATTTAAATCCAGCAGGATGATAAAGAATTTATCTTACCCTACAGAATGCTTTTGAAGGAGCATTTTAGAAAATTGTGGAATACCGAATTAGGTCAGACACACAATTATGTCAAACTGATTATGGCTTCTTGTTCTCAGGTGGAACTGTTAAGTGCTGTAGTTATCTCTTCAAATGCCTAAACTTTTTGAATTCTTAATAGTCTGCTGATCACTTGTAAGTGGAAGAAATACAAAGTTACAAATTTTACGAGATGAAGAAAGACAGGAAATAGCTACAGAGATGGAATGTTGTTTGTACATTCCATCTTTACTACTGTTTAATGGAAAGGAAGTGGCGATCTATAAAGACAATCGATATAAGAAATGTATAGACACAGTCTGACTAAATTTCTCTTTAAGAAATCGGAAAAAAAATCATCTGTAATCTTGAAAGATCTGGAAGAATATTTAGTCTGGTTTTGTCTGCTAAATTTCTAGTAATTTCATGTTCTTCAAACTTCTCAAAATGTGTTAGCTCATTTTGGTTTACACATGTCAGAGTATAAAAATGTGAAAAATTCCCCAAACTTATACTGGAAGATAATTTTCTGTTTGGAGTGGATAGTAAGGGGAAAATACTTAGTTGCAGTTATTACACAATTTTTGTGGGGTTCAGAAGAGCAAGGTGGGCAATCTCAATATTGTGAATGATATCTATGCCTTAGAAATTAGTGACTTTTTTTTGACATTTCTTTGAATTAGGAATTTGCTGGGTGCTTTACCTAGCTATAATAACCCAGCTATGATAACCCAACTCTAAACAGTTCAGAAAGGTTCTTTTCACTTGTAGACTGGTGTACCTAGTCCTGTTCTTATGCAGCATAAACAAGAAAGAAAATACCTGTCTGCAGTTGAAAAGCAATAGTGGAACTACAGACAGTTACAATTGACTGAATGTATTGCTTAGAATCCAAATCAATACATCCTGCTGCTATTTTTAAAGAACATCCAGTATCCTGCTTGTCAGTGTTTCTCTTGACCTAGGCCTGAGATCAAGACCCTGGTCCTCTAATGTTGCAGGTAACAACATAGGGCATACTCCTCAGCCAGGAAGTAGTGAGCTGCCAGTTTCTGAGGAACTGGTGGAGTTCTTTGCTACACCCTAGCCAAATCCATTTTCTCGTTCCATAATTGCCTCCCTGTGTTCTGATTCAAAGTCATATATGGTGGCTTCCATCACTGTGGAGTAGAAGAAACATGCTTCCAATCAGGAATTCTATGCTTATTCACATGCTGGTGGCAGAATAAATACTTTGATTTAGTATTATTTTAAAGGGGTTACAATAACAAGCTTACCTCTCCAAGTCTATGCTTAGAAATAATGTATGATGGCTATGATTCAAGGTAAATTTTTATGTTAGCTTTTCTTTATAAATATATTTTAAAATATATTTTCTGAAAAGTTAAGTTTCAGTAACTGAAAGGGATTATAAGGATTCTTTCTCAGAGTATAGTTAAAGAGGGGCTTTTTTCCTTTCCTGGACTCATGCAGTAGAAATGTTAGTCAGAAATAAACTAAACTATTCTCATTATTGTATGGACTAGCTTTCTATACAGAGTTCCTACCAGTAACGAAAGTGAATCATCCTGCAGGACATTACTTTTCAGACTTCAAGTTTTCTTCTCATTCCAAAGGGCATTTTTGAAGTAACCATCACTGTGAAACCAGTGGCACACCTCACAAAAAATTACTGAGTGTAGTGCATATTTAGCTGATGTGGAACTGAGTGTGACCAGAAGTTCTGGAGCAGGATCAAGAGTGTTGGAATTAATTTCTGATGCTGAACTGGGATGTGGTTTACTCAAGTGGAAGGCTGTCTTTCAGTGCATGGTGAAGGAGCTTGTCCTTTAGCTATTCAGCGTTAATGCACAGAGATTAGAATGGACATTCTAATCCAAAAGCAGAATATAATACCACCCTAACTAGTTTTCTTTTGGCAAGTCAACTATTTGCTGTGTAGCAGAGGATGCTAAATAAAATACAAAAATACAGATACATTAAATACATATAAAATACATATATAAAGCTGCATATATAAAAATAACAAATACAGAAACCTGAATACTTTCTGATTATGATGTATGCTTGCTTTAATTTGGCAGAAGTAGACACAATTAATGTGGATGCATATTAGACCATGTTGTGGAATGTCAACAGGACTTTGTAATCTAAAGCAAGGGTTGTATTGGTCTACCCACATCCAGTCTTTGAAAGGGAATAATCCTGATAATACAAACAGAATTTCACAGTGATAGATTGATGTGCATAAAGTTAATCTGAGTTTATTATAATAGAAAGTTCTGCTTTTATGTTTTATTGAGCATTCTCACAACAGTGAACAGTAAAGAAGATACCTGCATAAAGCCAGTGACAATTAATAGATGCTTACAAGCTTATATCACTACAATTATACATGTATATCAAATACACTTAAAAGCATGAGTGAGTAAGTATGATCATGGAATATATAAAGCAAGATACATGGTGAAGCAAAATAACCAATTCAGTGCACAGCAAAATACCAAGCTGCATCCTGTCAATGAATGCAAATGGACCACAAAAGATTAAAACCGAGACAGTGGGTTGGTGAAGGGAAAAGAGCAAAGCTGAAATTTGGTAAGCTTTCATTTCTGTGGTTGGCTCTGCTATTTACTTCCTTTTTGTCACTCAGCATTTTTTTTTAATCTTTGTTATTTCATAGAGAAACAAAACACAATGAAAGAATTTACCAAGCCTACCAACAGCCATTCAAATCAATGTCTCTGTAGTGCTGCAGACATGTAAAGTACTTTTCATGTTATGGTCTGTTCTGTGAGCAGAGATTTCAAATACTATTATTGAACCAGTCTTTAGTTACAGAAGAAGAATCAGGAACAATTTTAGGACACAATTAAAGATGCTGCTTTTAATTAAAGTATGTAAAGATATCTTCTGTTGCCTAGAAACAAGCATTCCAAATTATAAGTAATCAAGTAAGATATAATTGTATTCAGATTCTTTGCAGTCCACTGGTAGAAATTCAGATAGGAGTGAGCACATTTTGAAAATCATTAGCAGTCAAAATAAATTATCACAGAATATTAAGTTTGTAAGGGTCAGATGGCTAACAGAGTAAAGGTTTAAATTAGAGCTGTGACAATTAGACCACAGATGAGACATTTGTGATACTGCTTGTTTTGTTAGTATTAAATTCTCTTAAGGTAGGAGAAGGAACAAAGAAATTATTCCAGATTAAGGTATCAAACCTGACTGCAAATTTTACAATCATAGAATGGTTTGGGTTGGAAGGGACCTTTAAGTTAATTTAATTGCAATCCCCCCTGCCATGGCAGGGAAACTTCCCACTAGACTGGGTTTCTCAAAGCCCCATCCAACCTGGATTTGAATACATCTGGTGATGGAACATCCACAACTTCCCTGTATAGCCTCCTATGCACACAACCATGGAAATAGACCTTACTAGTGGATTTCTTTTGCTACTAGACATGTTCACTTAGAGAATTTAAACTGAAAGCTAATGATAAGTAATCATCAATATAAATAGAAGTAGATTCTTCTTTGGAAATATTTTCTATGCATTTCTTTAAGAGTTTAACATCTTCTGTGCTTATGGTTAACATATCAAAGATCTCTAATATACAGTCATGGTGTTGACAAGAGGAATTAACTTCTTATTGAACTTCTTGGGATATTTTCTGAACATATTGCTAGCTCAGAGTTTATACTAATAGGTTTTTGCCTATGGATTGGCATTCAGTTTTATTTCTCATGACAGGTTTCTTCTGCATTAGCGCAGACAAAGCTAGTGTCAAGTCAACCTGACATGTGTATTCTACAGTAACTAATAGTCACTTAGCAGAAAAAAAACCATGTACTGTGACTACAAAGTACCATAGAAAAGAAACGTTTCCCAGGAAGTCAGTGTGATCTTAACAGAGAGGGCAGCTGTAATGAGGAAGTGATGGAGCATGATATGGAATCTGAGGGCAACGAGTCATCTTGATTATCAGGCCATCATCTGAGAACTCTGAAGGAACAAACAGGGGAAATGGCAGAGATGTGCAGGCTGTATTGTGACATCCCCACTATCTCTGAAGACTATGGTAAAATTCTCCTAGATTTTAAAGGAGGATAGCATAGAATCCAGAATACTTGGACTTAAAAGCTGCCCATTTAGTATGGCACTTTAAAAACTGGCCTTTATCAGAAAAGTTCTTATGTCTTTTGAGGATTAAATACTTTGAGAATTCCAGGTATTCTTTCTCTTCTGAACTGCATAGTTTTTTGCCTTTTTTTTTTTTCATTTTAATAATGGAATTTTTCATTTCCCTGAAATTACCAAGTCAGCATTTTCACCATTACCCTCTTCTCATCTAGTTCATTGTCCTTACATTCTTCATTTCAAATCTTCCCTAGGTGTTCAGTTTTAGGAAGAAACATAGACAAAACCCACAAAATCAGCCACAATTTTGTGCATTACTTTTATGCAGCTGACTGATATGCTTAGAAATCAAATATTAGAGTCTTCTCTTCAGAATCATTGCCAGCTTTCTTGTGCAGCATTAAATAAAAAGTTGATGTTTGGGTTCAATCATTCACTACTTTTCAGCATTATTTTTACCTGAATACCTTCAGCTATGTTTTTCTGCTAAGGAATATATGTGGATGGTGATTATTTTGCAAGCCTTATATCTGTCTTCTACCACTGTTTGATGAGGCATTGATGCAATTTGGCAGTAGGGGGTTGTATGCACATCCTGGTTTTTGACTCTGCTGCAGGTCCCTGTGAAAACAGTCGTCTCTCCATACCACATAGCTGCATAAAATCCATGTTTTAAAATACTTTGGTTTGACTTTTGACTGGAAAAGGTTTTTTCTTGGACTCATGGGGTCTACAGGTAAATATGTATGACTGGGTGTTTCTTCATTAGTTTCTTCAGTTTATAATTTTGTATTCCTAAAGGTGAGTCCTTCAGAGGCTAAAGGTCCTTATAAAAACAGTAACAGAGAACTTCCCTTTCTTCTGTTCTTACTCTCTGCATAATTCTAGAATTATGCTATCCTTGCTGTCAATGGTGCTAAATTCAGGGAAAAAAAAAAATTGACTACTAATTACTTCTTTTTTTTTTTTCTTTATTTCTCCCCCCCCCCCCCCCATTTCACAGTATTGTATTAACAGAAACTTTCTGTCTTATTCTTAGTTATCAACACAAATGATGGTCCCAGACCTCTTACACTGGAGGATTATTTGAATGGAAACTTCCAATACAAAACATTTTTTCCATATTGGGTGTCAGGTAAGTAAAACCTTTTCTCAACTGTACATAAGCCTTTATAAATTGTATTTCCAGACCTGTTTACACAGACTCAGAAATTAATTTCCCTTCTAGCTTTACTGTGAATTAATGCTAACTATGAAATTAAACAACCTGATAGTCAAAACTTATGGTTGAAATTTCCTGTTTTGTCAGTCATTCCAGAAATTCCAGGTATTCGATATTCCAACAGACATGTTTGAGTCAAATATAAATTATAATTTTATGGAAGCCTTCAGTGTTTTATGTCTTTTACTGTCATATTCATTGCAGCAAGTGAAAGAAATATGTCAGTGTGTCAGTCATTTCTTAAGAAATCTCTTTTTGTGTTTGTCACAGCACTTTTTCACTTACCACTTGTAATAATTGAGATAGCCTGTCTTACAGGCCCTATTCTTCTTTGGTTTACATAGTAGGTAACTCTGTGATGAGTCCAGCTGTTCTTATCTCATTTAAGGAAATGCTGACACTACAGAAAATCCTGAGTTCCAAAGCATTGCATGGAAAATAAGGTTGAGTTTCCAAGCAAGTTTGTTAAGGTATAAGATAAAGACATTAATTGCTGCTGATACATGTATGTGTGAGGCTGAAATATTAGTCTTGTTATCACTGCAGAAGCACTAAAAGGCTTGAACTAGACTGGATTACATTCTGATATACACACTACTATTGCTCCTGTCTATGCCCTGCCTCAAGCAATTACTGTTCTCTAAAGAGAGACAAGAATCATAGTGCCAATTCACATGGAGTCTTACCAAATTAGTTTTAACCCAGAATTTTACAGCTGAACTGAAGCCTTCCAGGACATCACTAGCATCAGTTCAAGTTTTACAATTAACAGTTTGAAGTGTGTTGATATTGCTTGTATGATATAAAAATTCAGTTGCCATTTGTTAGAATTCTGTCTGAATGTCTGAAGTATGTAGGCAGCATATCACCTAAACCTAATATTCTCCTTCCCTCTTTATATCCTTCTCACTTAGACTTATCTTTCCTTTTAACAGTCACAAAGATCACTCAAAAGTCATGCCATAGATTCCATAGATAGTCATGCCTACAGCATTCCATATGTCTACTTGTCTTTTGAAGCAAGGAGTTAAAATTTAATATCTCTTCCTAAGGGTGCCTGAGATCACCACAAATTCTGTTACATGAATCACAGAAGCATGCTCAGAAGATCCATGGGTGATCTAATTTCCTAAAAATGAACACCTTATACAATATTTCAGGTGGCTTTTAAACTGCTAAAGTCTCTAGTTACAATGAGTATGTAATTTCTTCTCTCTGTTTATAGCAGTGAAAATAATGATGTTAAACTAAAATTCTGATTGTTGTTCTCTACCAAAATATGACTCAGGTCTTGAGCACAGGTAGGGTTGAATCCCATTCCCATTGAAGGCCACGCACTCTCACTTTGTAGGACCTGTGTAAGGGCAGTATAATTTATGTAGTGTCAGTTACACAGTACTGCTGTTAACTGTGGTATCTGTAGAAATAAGAATGTTCTGGTGAAATTCTAAGCAAATATCTTGAATGTTTTCTTTAAAGCATTTATACTGTGATAATGTGATTCTTCTAATGGGTTCTGTCCCTTGTATTCTTGATCAGACATTACTGAAAATAAAGTCTGGCATTTAATTATAAATTTAACTTCTGTGTGCAGCATGTAATCTTGAAAATGTACTCAAGAACCCTGAAGACAGTTTGTTGATATCTTTGTAACTTGGAATCACTAGAAGAAAAACATTTTTTAAGTAGATGCCAAAAGTTATTTGCTCAAAATCTATTCAGTGACAGGAGTATAAATGGATCTGTTCTCTAGTATCTTCTGTGCAAGGTAACAGCCCTTTTATCTTGTTTATAAGATAATGAATATCTTCATCAGTCTGCAGAAGATGATATTATTCTTTACAATGTTGAAATGAACTACCCAACTACCATCATGACTAACAGCACAATGGTATGTACCTTTTCAATTAATTAAAAAACAGCAACATGCAGTTACATTTGAAGAACCAGCTGAAAAGTGAGTTGATTAAAAATTGACTCATCAAATCTTTATTTAAGGTGGTTTTTTTCTAGAATCTAATCTACTTCCTAATCTTTCAGAAACAAGTTAATGCTTCAAATTATGTGTTGTCATCAGACAAATATTTCATAGCTCTGGAAAGCAATTACTCAAAGGTAATTATTTTAATATATCACTTAATTAAATGTTTGGTTTCATTTACTATTTTATAGATTGTAGTTACCACAGATAAATATTTCTTGATAGTTTATTCAGAAAGGGGTAGGCTGCAAAAAGGCAGCTGAATATTTTTAATTAGGTTATCTTTTTCCAAGTTAATAATAATATTTTCTTGCTTCATTTCTTTAGCTATGGAGATACTCTTATACAGCATCATATCACATTTATGATGTCATATATGGGTAAGGCCTGGTATTTCTTACAGAGGGCTATGGTGAATATTCTATAGTAATGTGCTTGAAAGCATTTCCCCTGAAAAATTCTGTAGTAATGTGACTACCACCTTGCTTTGCTTTTCCCTGAATCTACCAGGTTACTTATTTGCTTGAAAAAAATGGCTTCTAAAAGAAAATCATACAGTCCTTTCATTTATGTATGCATGTATCTGTACTGATTTATATTTTATGCCCTAAAACTTTCACTGCTCAAGATTGTAAATATTTTTTTCTTATTTGCATAGTTTCTCCCACACTGTCTTGGCTGCTTGAGTCCAATTCAGTCTCACTCCTGATGTCTTCATGCCTTTCTGTTGTATAATTAAACATTTTTATGGTTGATGTAATCTTTAATTTACCTAAAACTCTCACATGTCTTTAGTGCTCCAGTGATCTTATAACAGTCCATCCTGGGTTCCTCAAAAGTTTACAGCTTCTCCAATGGCATATGGTCTTTTTCCTAAGATCTTCCCCAAACCACTCCTCTTTCCACCCAAGTTCAAAGGAGGTCATCTGCCTCCCCATTCACCTTTTTAAGCCATAAGTAGCAGTGTGGAGAAACACTGCTTAGTTCTGAGCAACAGGGACTTCACTGAGCTGTTCCATTCTTGGGTAACTGTTGGCTCAAGGTGGCAGGAAAAGATTGCTGCAAGCTAATGTGAGTAGAGAAGCTACAGCATGCAGGTTATGATCCTTAACAAAAGTTGTAAGTGTTGCTGTTTGTTATGCCTGCTATACCCTGAGTTCAGATTTCCTAATAACTTTCTGAGGCTGTAATGCAGACTGCAGATAGAGCAAATAACTGTAGATTCTTGTTCAGTAATTAGAAAAAAAGATAAGGCTGGCTTGTTAGGCTATTTAATATGTTTTCAAAGTTTTGAGTTGCAAGCCTTTAGCAGCACTGGTGTACGCTATCACATTACTGCATGTGTCACTTCCTGCCTTAGTTTTGCATTGTTCAAAAAACAATAAGCTGTTAAAAAATATAGCCCTTCATCAATTTTGTATGAATGTACAGTATAATGATTCATTTGCACAGTGCATATAAAGCCATCTCAACTTCTCTCCTTTTTGCAGTGGTTTTGTAACAGAAAATCAGCTTCCACATAAAATTCAGTATATATCCTGGTCGCCCATTGGACACGAATTGGTCAGTAAAGATAACAGAGTGTTAGAATGATTCTGCTGTGTGGTTAAATACCGATTATTTGCCTTGGCTAATTATTTTGTTAGGCTATATTTTTGACACTCCCATGTGTATTAACTTTGATTATGAGCAAGAATGACAAAGAAAATTGTTAAAATTTAACTTGTCTAAATTTGACTTGTCTATGTCTCAGCAGAAGAATTCACATTCCCAACTACATCGTGTTTCAGTTTGCCAGCCAATCTCTTATCAAGAATGAACCAGCATAATTGTATATAGAATTAAAAGTAGTTTCAAATCTTGAAAACCAATGTGTTTTCCTTTAACACTGTATATAATACATGAGTTTACTGTGGAAAATTAGAGATGCAGTACTTTTACTCTAGGAAATGGCTATCAGATTCTTATTACAAAAAAAAATACTATTTTTTTTAATAGCTACTTGTTAGCCAGGCATGTATTTCTCAGTAATTATAATAGATTTATTGTATATAATAAGAAGTTTATAAACTTTTCTTATTCTTGGTTCCAAAGCATCAGCCAATAATAGTAGTTTTTAACTACATATCCAGTATTGACAAAATATTTGTTTGTATTTTGTCTCATCTCATATCACCTAGGGCTTTTGACAGGTTTAGAAAAGTCCTATTATTTTTTTAGTCATTGTGTATTTGTTTTTATCTCCTACTTTTGGTGGAATCAGAAGTAAAAGTCACAAAACACTTCGTCTGAGAGTCTCTTAAAAAAAGCAGAGTTGCAAATTTATACATTTTTTTTCATTATTTTCCACACCAAAGCTAGCCAGAGAATATTCTGAAGTTTATTAGAATTAGTGGAGTTGTTCAGGATTTATTTTGACATAGCTGAACATAGAATTTGGCCTTCAATGTACAATTTATTTACTCAGGTACCTCCTCTGGCAGAATTTACAAGGGCTTTTATTGTAGCATTTATTTCCCATTTTGTGTTCATTATGTCTTCTTGTCAGTATAACATAAGAGCATTGACTGCAAGATGATCTTACTCTAACACCTGCAGCTGGTGCCTATACTCTTAAGAAATACTTTCTTGTCTTTAGGCATATGTATATCAGAATAATATCTATTTGAAAAAAAATCTAAGAGAGGCACCAATTAAAATAACTAGTGATGGAAAACCGAATGAAATATTTAATGGGATTCCTGACTGGGTTTATGAAGGTAAGTAAATCTCAAAGAGATTTCTCTGTAACTATAACTAACATGTATAGTTACACAATAACTAATATGTTAGTGTGTAACCTAAATCCCGAATCTTTTGTGACTGAAAATACAGCAGAATTTTGCAAATTAGTATTCCTCTGTTACACCGTCAGTGGTTGGGAATTAAGTTTTAATGGACATTTTAATTTTGGTGAAAATTTGGCACTTCGATGCATGAAAAAAAATTTTCTAAAAGCCCCCACATGCACACAGGAAAATCCCAAGTGAGTCAATTGGGATCTGTGTGCCTGTTTTGAGAGTTCTTAAGGCCTTTAAAAATTGAGATGTATTGCAATATATTACATATTTTTTATTTAGTGTAATTCTTTTTAGTCTCTTTACATGTCTAGGTTGTTAAGAGTAGAATGCTAAAATAGATCAGGAGATTACAGTGATAAACTTCTTTTTTTTTTTTTTTTTTTTTTTTTTTTTTTTTTTTAATTCTAAAGAAAAGACTTGAAAAAAAATATCCCTTTAGGGGGTTCCAAAAGGGAAAAATTTTATCTT
>JANHGN010005778.1:0-34835 GCA_024605025.1 Megaceryle maxima | reverse complement strand
TTTGTGTTATTCTTTTTTTGTTTTTTACATGTTTAGGTTTTTAAAAGAAAAATATTAAAATATTTCAGGAGTTTTCATTGTTAAACTTTTTTTTTTTTTTTTTTTTTTTTTTTTTTTTTTTTAATCTCAGAGGAAATGCTAGCAACAAAATATGCACTATGGTGGTCTCCAAGTGGAAAATATTTAGCATATGTGCAGTTTAATGATTCTGACATACCAGTTATTGAATATTCATATTTTGGTGAGGACCAGTATCCTAGAAAAATAATTATCCCATACCCAAAGGTATGTTTTCTTATTCTTTTGACTTAACTTTCTGTTGAGAAATGAGTTACGACAATGATAAAATTAACTGTGCTTAAAAAAAAGGTTGTACTAGAGCAGTTAAATCCATTGTGGCCTAACTTAATAAAATAAAAACTTGGGCCAAGTTCTGAGAAGGCATGGTTACATTCAAAACTGTAGATGTTTAATTAATATTAGTGAAATAAATGGAATTGCTTATTGAAGTAAAAGGCATGTGCAAAGTGTATGCTTGTATGATCAAACCTTGCTTTTTTCAATTCAGTTGAAATACTTGTTTTGATGTGTTAGCTATGCAGTTGTTATTTTTCATTACAGTAAATTCATGATGAGACCTTTTTCTATTTGGAAAAATAAAGGCTGTGACAGCTTCAGTTTATTTGCCCACTTCATAGTGCTTTTTGATCTCAAGGGGCTTTGTTTTTTTGCTGCTTTCAAGCACAGAAGGCAAGAAGGTTTTGGGTAGGCATTTCTTCAGCATGTATTAGGGAGCTCTCCTGACTCTTGTCATGTTCATATGATTGCAAGTGATGGTGTTAACGTATCTTAAGAAGTTACTCATCTGTCAACAGGGTTACATGTCTAAAATAAAATTGGATTATTTAGACCACACATGGAAGAGGATTTAAAAAGTAATACTGTATGCAAAGAATAAGCAAGCATGAAATCAGTTTAAGCTAAATGATTTTATTCCACAGCTCTGATGACAAAGAGTACTTGCAATCATGTGAATATACTCCTGGAGTTTTAAGCTATAGTAAGTGTTGTGTGTGCTGAAAAGATTCATACTGAAAATAGAATGCTTGTTCTCATCAAGCACATTTTCTATATAAAAAGGCAATAAATTTGACTGCTTAAAAGATTTTCTTCTTTATATATGGAATGATGCAAATTTAAGTAACATACTACTGCTATAGTGTCACTCTGAGATCTTTTAAGACCACCTTTGCCCTACTATGCTCAATCAATTACATATTTTGTAACCTATCTCCTTTCCTGCAAAAAAAAGTGATGTAATTTTCCTCAATCTGAATTGTTCAAAGCTTGATTTGAATAACCCGATATATTTTCTTTGAAGGCTGGGGCTAAAAATCCTACTGTTAAAGTGTTCATTGTAGACACTATTAACACTGAAGCGTTTAGTCCTAAGGAGGTACCAGTTCCTGCAGTCATAGCATCCAGGTAGTGTGCCCTCAAGTATGCTTTCTAATTTATTTTTTTTTAAAAAAAGGGTTTTGTCTATTTCTTTTAAATGCTTGAACCTTTGAATTGTTTTCTGTTTCTAGCAGTGGAGTGCCATATGCATCTTCTGGGTAAATTAGAAGTGAACTGGAAATGTTGTATTTTTATTCTGTCTGTTCATATTATACATTGTTACAAAGGACAAAAAAAATCCCTAAGACAGTGAAGCTTTGCTGTTGTCTTCCACAGAGCAATATGGGGGATACATACTGTATCAATGCTTCTATATTCCTGTTCTTTAAGAACCACCATTTCTTTCTTTTTTTTCTTTTATTTTTTAGTGATCACTATTTTACTTGGCTTACTTGGGTAACAGATAGTCGAATCTGTGTGCAATGGCTAAAGAGAATCCAGAATTTTTCCGTCTTAGCTATTTGTGACTTCAATGAAAATTCAAATACTTGGGACTGTCCAGAGGTAATAAAGTTGGAAATATAAATGTAGCATTGCTGAAATTAGCATATGCTAATCCCGTCTGCTTAGCTATTTTTACACCTACTGGTCATTCACAGGTTCCTCTGACTTACTTTCAGAAGTATATTTAATCTTGCCCTCAATTCTTTTAGAAAATAATTGTGTGCTTGCCATAATTGTATTTTGCAGTGTTTTATCACATTTATCTTTTAGCAACTAGTGATACTATTTTTAGTGAGGCTTAAATAACAAACAAAGCAACAAAAAACAAGAATAATTCTGTTGAGAAGCTTTCAATACTGTTGTTTAGTTCCTCATCTTCAAAAGTGGAACCATATAGTTTTGTTGGGTTTTTTTGTAAAGAAAATCTTATTATACTATGTTGTAATTTCATACTAAGTCTGACTAAGTCATGTCCTTTATGATTAATTTTAAATTATTTGAAAGAACATACGAATTAAAAGTAAGGCAGGTTTTAAAGAGCGAGAATTATCAAATCATACAGTGGGTTAAAGTGGTCAAGTTTTGGAAACAAAATCCCTTTTTCAGATCTGAAAAGAAAACTTCAGGCTAATTGAAACAGTAGCTCTACATTTTGTTTAAATATGTCATTCTATTATTAGGACATTTTGGAGGGAAAACCATGCTCTGATGATGAAAAGGATATTTTAGGTGGCCTAGCTATCTATACCTATATGTAAATGTTTATAGATCTTACATACAAAAACATTTCTGAAATACATATTTCTTTAAAAAAACTTGTAAAGCCTGAAAATTGTAGACACTGCTAAATTCATATAGATCCTGAAGGAAAGGATAACCCTGAATTTCAGTAATTTCAGCAACTCTAATACGGAAGTTGCATTTATTGTCTTTCAGTATACATGCTGTTTGCACATAAATTAGAGTTTATGGTACAGAACACCTATAAAGGCTAGTATTAGACTGAAACCATGAACTAATGGCAAAAAAAAAAGGCAAGAATACTTACAAAAGTGTTCTGTATAACTGATAAATTGTAAATTTAGAGTTTATTGCCTTTCTAAGCTGAAAATATTTTTTATTCCTCTATGATTTCACCATTGTTGCAAATTTTAAAGGAACATAAGGTCCTGTTCTTTCAAGAACATTATCATTGGAGTGATTTTCCACAGAGAAATATCTTATTTGGAAAAAAATGCATATTTACTGCAGTATTTTATGTGTTTTCTAAGTAATTGTTCCACCTCATAAGTACATTAACACATTAAATCTCTATCTTGCCTTCAGGTAACCTACATTTTAATAATTAAATATTTTAACATATAGGGGAAAAAAAATAGATTATAGAATTCTACCACAATCCACTGAAGCACTTTAGCACAAGCTTAACTTTAAGCATATAAGCATTTTTATTTATTTCAGTAGGCCTAATTATTTGTTTTAAATTAAGCATGTGCTTAATTGCTTTGCTGGAACCAGACCAGAACGTTTAACATCTTGCAGGACTGTTCATGATCCTCATTTAATTGCATTTCTACATGAAACCTTATTTATGGAGTCACTACTGACGTTTCTATAATTCTATATTTATACAGTGATACAATGCTTTTATCGCATTAAAGTTTACACAAATGGCCAATTGAAGGAGTGTGAACAGATGGGAGTGCTGCATTAGTTCTATTTGCAGTTAGAAAGTATATCTCTGTATGTTTCCATTGTCAAAAATAGTTCTCTTGTTGATTACAGATTAAATCCAGACTAATGTACAATAGATGTGCTAGGCTTTATATACTTGATAATAATAATAAAAGACAATCTACAAGATGTTCTTAAAGTGTCAAAATGTTCAAGTCTTGCTCACATGAATAGAACACAGAAACCAATATGACTTCAGTGGAACTATTCGTGTGAGTAAAAGCTAGGCATGTGTTTGTGAAATTGGGATATCCTAAAAAGATGCCAGTTCTCTAATTAAATTCTGAAAATATTTTAATACACAGAAAAATCTCATAGAATTCAATGGGACTACTCATATGAGAGAACTTAAACATATCCTTAGTGTACTTTGTCATCAAGATCTGAGCCTTAATTTAAAGAAAGGAAAATAAATTTAGGATGCAGGAAAACAATATAACCATTTTTCTTTTCTTAAAAATAAATAAAATCCATTCTTAGTTAATTGCCTAGTGGGGCCTTTGCAAACTACTACACAATCTTCTAATGGGCAAATACCTGCAACTTTTGCTTAGATAAGTCACTTTGCAGGGACCAGGTTGAAAGGCAGAAAGAGTGATTCTGAATGCTAATGAAATGGCATTGAGGATAACAAATACAAACCATATTCTTTAGAAAGAAAATCTGCTGAATTTATTCCAAACTGTGAAGTACTTCATTATATGAACAGTATAAAGAAAAGTTTGCAAGATAGAAAAAAATAAATACATGGATCAAATACAGAATTGCTAAATATTAAATCATTTGTTCCACCCAACAAACAAGATATTACACTCTTCAATGAAAAAGTCTTAGGAAAGTATTGAAAATGTGGTAGAAACTTTATAAGTAAAACATAAATAAAAATGTAAAAGCAACTCTAGCTGCAGGAGGTACTGATTCATTGATGCTCGATATGTCTTTTTAAAAAATCAGTTTTAAGAATGCTACAAAGTTTTGAAAACTACTAAAATTATATTCATAGTCTTAGGATATGATAATCTGGGTGATTTTTACTGCCTACATTATCTTTGCCAAACATTCATTCTTCTTTCTAAATATGTTATTTGTGAGATTGTTTTTTAAACTGTTGAAAATCAGGCCCTCTGATATCTCTAAGCTGAGGACCAAATATAGACACTCTTGACTTTTATGCATTTTACTTAATGTATTTGGCTTGTATTTTAAAAGTTTTTAAGGTTTACATTTAAAAGATACACCTAGTATTCCTATTATCCTCTGGTATAAATTAACATTACATCTTTGAAATTAAATATGTCAAATGAACCGGCTGTGATTCTATCACATATTTTAATATTAATACTCCTGAAACTGTTTTACTTGGTTTTTTTAACTGAAAAATTCATAAGATTATGTAGTTGTTAATTCTTGCTTTCAGTGAAAAATATTTCATAAAGTTAAAAGAATTATTCAGATTTTATTTAGCTCTGATGCCACCTGTTAAAAAATAGTATCTTAACTAACATAATGGTATGAATACAGTGATATTATTCACCTCAGATAACCTTCAAGTCTCTCATCCTTCATAGCAAGTATTCTAAAAATCTTTTTCACAGGCAGTTAAAGATTTTTTATTTGAAGATTCTGATTCTCCATAAACTCCTTCTTGAAATTCTAAGAGTGTATGTTTGACTTTCTTTTTCAGAATCAACAGCATATAGAAGAGAGTCAAACAGGATGGGCAGGCGGAGTAGGTTTTCTTTCTGTACTCGATTAAATGAAAAGCTACAGCTTTTTTCCTATTCACAGCAGTGTTTTGAAACATGAAGCACCATTCTGAGGCATACAACACTACTGCTTAAAACTGTTGTTTGTAGGATTGAGTCTTTTAATGCTATGGTAGGCATAGTGTCTGGTGGCCTGCTTTCTGAGTTTACAAACCCTTTTTCTGTCTCCTTTTGCAAATCTTAGACAAGGGACAAAGGGGGGGAAGTCATGAAAAGAGGTAGATTCATGCTGCCATGTAATTCTTAGAAGCATCATGAAGGAAAAGGATATATGTAAAATTACTCTAGTGTCACTAGAGCAAGAGATAAGATTGGTCATTCCAATTTTAAGAATAGAATCTATACATTCAGAACACACTTTTAGTACCAAGTACTGCACATCTTCAGCTAGCAAGGAACCTTCAAGGTAAGACTCTCCACTTACAATGCTAGTTAGTACTTCTCTGCAGTTACCCCTAAGAAAAAGAAGTTTTCTCTACCCAGTAACATTTAGCTTGAAAGAGACATACTTCTTTGGGAAATCACAGTATAAAAACCTGCAAGGAAATTGTAAGAGCATGAGATCACTATTTACAATCACATATATTCTAACAGTGAATATGTATTGTGGCTTGGGTTTGCTCCTTGGGTAGGTGAAGTCACCAGAATTCAATATGGGGAACCTCACAGTGTGCCTGAATATCCTGCAGTGGACTTAACTGAGAGTTTCAATTTTCAATACATTGTCCTTTAAGAGACATGGTTTTATTTGAAGATTACACATTTACAAGGATTAGTTACTTTACTTGATCCCCTTCTGTTCTGGCCACTTGAGGTTGTGATTAAGTTTTTATTAGAGCTAAAGAAATTGCACACATATATAGATCCCTGCTTTAGCCTTTACGGGATTTCAAGCCTTTGGAATTTTAGAAGCAGGGTCCAGAACAATTTAGCGTCTGATTGCATGTTGAGCTTGGGTTAGTATTATTCCAAAGTCTTACTTCCTCAGGAATGTTTGGTGCTGGGTTTGAAGTACTTGCAGGTCATTCTTCAGTGTTCATGTTTTGAAAATAAAATTTACAATTGCATCCTTGACTAACAACTTCAGTAAAGAGGTGATGGTTTGAAAGGAAGCAAAAGTTGAATGGTCTTATCTGGGATAATCTATTATTTAGTATTAGTGAAATAGTATGGAAGACTGTAGATATCCATTCACTTAGTGCTGTATTTTCTCAGTGAACCAGCCAGACTACACAGTCCACAGGATTTTTAGTCTGGCACTATTCATGAATGTTAGACTTATTCAGAAACTTATATTTTAAAATCACCTTTACCTATTTTTAAAAAACTAAGGAAAGGTAATTCAGAATATGCAAACAAATTATTCCACTTATAAGTAGAGAGATTGCATTTGTGGGGTACTTGAGGTATCTGTATAATCAGTTTAGAAAATCTGGCATGACAGGTTAGAAACTGTAATGTGTACTGACTAGGAGATTGAATATCACAGGTAAACACTTGTGCAAAGTACTTTGTCCCATCTGAACTGATTAAATAGTCTTGTTACTTTTAGTATGTATACTATAATCTGCTAAACAGCTTGGACAGCCTTATTTACTATCATTTACCATTTTTCTTCCATTGTTGCAGTTCTTTGTTTCTACACCATATTTTACATCAGATGGCAGTTCATACTACAAAATTTTTAGTGACAAAAATGGTTATAAGCATATTCATTACATCAATGGCTCCATGGTAAGTCAAGCAAAGTGTTCTACATTGATCTACTTCAAGTTCCTGAAATAATTCCGCAGTATTCAGTAACATATCTTGTTTCACAGGAAAATGCAATCCAAATTACAAGTGGAGAATGGGAGGCAATATACATTTTCAGAGTAACAAATGATGCAATGTAAGTATCATAAAGAACAGGTTGTGAGCGTTGTCTGTAAAATCAACACTTAATCCTCTGAACACCAATTGTTAACTTATCAAATTATAACCAGGTAAAATTTTTGTATCTGAATGCATCCACAACAAATTTGTATGCAAAAACAATGCACAGGTTTGCAAATTTGGTTTACTTATGGGAGATTGTTTGCAAATTGCTCTCATTTTTCTGTTTATTTTCAATCACTCATTTTAGAGACACTTCTTTAGAACTACTTAAATTTAAATGAGTATGTAACCCTCACAGAATTTGTAGTTACTTTGCTTTTATGGTCTCTCATTCTGATAGATGAGAGAAAGAGAGAGAGAGAGAGAGAGAGAGTTTACACTGGACTGATTAGCTTATGAGCTAGAACTCCTATTTATATGATTTATTTGTTGTGTAATCAGAGTTTGAGCAAAGATTTATAGAGATGAAAGGTATATAAGCTTATCTTACTCTTCCATCACGTGCAGAAGTTTCAAAAAGTCTAAGTTAACTTTCAAGATGGCTTCAATGTTGGTTCATAGGTCATCACTTTATGGATTATTTATTAACATATAAATGAATTTACAGTTTCTATTCAAGCAATGAATTTGAAGGCTATCCAGGAAGAAGGAATATTTACAAGTAAGTGTTATCAACATTATCTTTATAACTCTAGGTTGATAGAAGATAGCTCTGGATTTGCCAATAAAGTTTCAAGATGGTTAGAGTGTAATTTCACAAGCTATAATAACTAAATCTGGACCTCATGTTACAGCTGAGAATTAAGGAGAAATACCATCTAAAGTTTAAATATACTGTTAGGGGAAAAATACTGATAAAAAGGCAAAACATTTATTTTTAAATTGAACTATTCTGAAAGTATGGTGTCTGTCATAGAATGTAAGGCAGACATGTGAAGTTAGTTGTAGCAAAATAAATATTGCTTTATTTTATTTTTCTCCTAGAATCAGTATTGGAAGTAAACCTATCAGAAAACAATGCATTACTTGCAATTTAAGGAAAGAGAGATGCCAGTATTATACAGCAAGGTTCAGTGAACATTCTAAGTATTATGCCTTGATCTGTTATGGTATGTATAGCATGGGACCGAACATATAATCAGTTGTTCTTTCAAATTTATCAGAGATGTGGATAATGCTGATTATCCCCAATGATATCTATATGAATCATAGAAATTTCACAATAACCAGGAGAGATTTCCAGAAAGAAACTTTTCCATGTTCATAAACCTTGGAAAGATGTTTCCAAAAATACAAATATTTTCACACTCCTTTTTTTTTTTTTTTCTTTTTCTTTTTTTTTCCTGCAAGAATCTTGGGTTTTGTAGAATTAAAACCAAATTTGTTAAACTACTTCATGGCACAAAACAGATTTTGAGCTGGCTTGTCAAAGTCATACTTTTTCAGCAAGAAGAGCAGGATTTAGAAACACACACTTGATTTCCAATTCATGGAATCATAGTTAGCTGTGACAAACACTACTACAATGTGTTTCCCAACTGAAATTATTAAAACCTGTGCCAGCCACAAAATGTTGGACATTTAATACCAGAGGACATTTTTAATAACTGAACTAAGAAAAATTAAATTCATCAAGATCATTGTGATCCTCAAAACCACTTGTAATACAACAGTATTAAATTCTTTTGAAATAAGTTGGGTGATTTCAGTGATCTGAGATTTCATCCATTGCTGTAATCAAAGAACAGTGAAGTCACAATCTAAAAAAAAGAAAAATAACCAAGGTTTTCCTTTTGCGTATGTCATATAAAGTTTACTGTTCTTCTGATTCTGCATTGACTGATCAACTGGAGAGTTCCTTAGAACTTCCACTGAGCAGAGGAGAAAATGTAGCAAATAATAACACCTTTCAATCATTCTTGAACAAAACAGTCAGTAAGGTCATCACCATATGAAAACCATTCACCTTCACAAATATGATGTGACTTTTTCTCAGAAGAATGTTTCACATTGTTAATTCTGCATTTGCCTTATGTAACCACATCTCAGGTATTAACTAGATGTCACTTCATCTCTAGGAAGGAAGAGTTTGTTACTAGATTTAAAGCGACTTCCATTATGTTTGCTAAACAATGCCTGTATGTATGCAAGTCTATGTATACCCAGTACCTTATGTATTTTGTACAGCAGGGACTAGTGGGTTGTACAGCAGAGAAGATTCAGATTTGTGTATCAACTTTGAGCTCTTTAACACTTGTCAGTTACCAATATTAATGTAATAATGCATTCCATCACCAAATTCCAGCTTCAGACTATACACTGCCTTCTTATCATTCTTATGACAGGTCCTGGGATTCCCATTTCTACTCTTTTTGAGAACCATGGAGACAGAGGTAATGCAAATATTCTGCCTATTTCTGAGCAACTGTTTTTCTATTCATCTTCACTATGCATATCCTCTAATAAATTATTTAGGATTGTGACCAAGAAGCCTTTCATCTTGATTGTTATTAAAATATCTAGTGTCTTTCTAGATGTGTTAATTAGTAAAATCAAGACTTTCTTTTTTTTCATGAAGCAACCCAACTCTATACAAAAGGCAACAATGTACTATTTGGAGTTTGAGTTATTGTACTGTACTAATTTTATTTTGGATCAGAGATTTGCTCTTCAGCCATCAGTAGAGATGTCAGGGATGAGCAGAAGTTCTTTCAGTTGATCAGTTCAAATAACTGCTTCAGACAAGGTGTAATTATTGATCCAAAATGGGAACTCCAGCAAGAGACAATCAAAGCCCTCATTCTTTAAGTAGCCTGTTAGTAAGGACTGTTTGCAACCAGGCCAAGTAGGAATTTACTAACCATGAAGCGATTAGCTGTTCTGTCATGACTTTTCTCTCTCTGTGCCTTGTTTATCCCTAAAAGTTATGCTCCAACATAAAACCTTCAGTCCTGAAATGTTATGAAAACTAGCATGGTCCTGTAAAAACCTTCAGTGATTTGACATTCCTCCTGCCTTCCCCAGTAACCAGTGGAAATGTACTGATAATTCTAATGTCAAGGTCCTTACAGTTTAGCTCATATTGATAACATACTACTAACTGAGTGTTGTCTGACCAGAAGACTCATAAAAACACGGGGAAGACAAAGGCCACAGTATTGTTAAGGTAAATTAATCAGTGGTGATTCCTGTACAAGTCAATTAATTGCTACATAAGATTGCCTTCAATAGGAATTGGTATATCTTGGGTTTTAAACTCTCAAAAATGCAGATGGAAAAGATTGGTCAATATGTCTATTGCAATTGTGCTATAAAATGCCATGTTCTTCTAGTATTTCTTTTGCAGAAGGTTTAAAGATGTTTAAAGATAAAATACATCTAATGCTTTGATTTTCTTCATATTTAATCCATTGTCATAGCTCTCTGTTTCATTATGACCTTGTGTATCAAGGGCCCCTACTACTTCCATATGAGAGTATGAATTGCATGAAATACAGCTAAGTGGCCACCTACAAATACTTCTTTCTTAACCTCTCTGTAGGAAAGAAAGGTTTATTTAATGGATCTTCACCATCAGGTTTCATGATGCCTCACTCTTCTGTGCTATTATTCTTAAGGAATCAAAACAAATTCAGGCTTCTTGTGGCCTTTTTTGATTAATTTTCCTTAAATCCCATGCTTTAATAATCTCTTCTGTGGTGCAAAACTATTTCTAGTAGATCCATATTCATTGCAGTTGGCAGCATTTTGAAAATATATTTTATGTTTTATAACCATGAATTTTAGTAGGAGTTTTGCAGTCCAACTAACATATACCAGCTTGGATGTTACTTTCAGCATGCCTACAATTCATCTGTGGCAATGGGCAAGTTTCAGGAGTTTTGAGGGGAAGAATGGAAAGGGTTCAGCAGAGTTTGAGTGAGTTTCCAAAGCTAGGATGATCTTTCAGCCATAAAATCCCACTTGAATCTGCAAAACTTGTTAAGAATAGCTTGGAAGAACAAATTCTAGTGTTATGTTGCTTGTCTCAAGCACTGTCTAGATCAAGACATGCTGAGAGAAGTACTTCTTGTATTTTTTTGGTGAGCATTTCCAGGAACAGAAAGTGGTTGCTGTTAAAAAAAAAAAAAAAAAAAAAAAAAAAAAAAAAAAAAAAAAAACGGAGAAAGAGAGAGAGAAAATTAAGAAAGAAAAGAAAAATCTCCCACAATTTAAAAAAAGCCTTTAATTTTGAAAGTGAAGCTAAAAGTCACAGATTTCCATTATTTTCAATGTTCTTCATCTATCACTACTCATGGGAAAGCACATAAACAAGTAATACCCAGTGTATTCATATTATACCATTCTACAGTCTATGCTGGAAAATAACTAAATTTTAAATAGTAAATTGTAAATTGGAAGTAAAACAAAGTAAAGTAAAACAAAAAATTAAAATACTTTTTAGATTAAAATAAATTCCAGAACAACAAAGAGGTTCACTAAGTGTGCAGTAGTATATTACTAGGGAGGCAAGGCTAGTATCTTTGTGTAGGAATATACCATACAGTGGTTAAGCAAGAGTTTGCCACAACCCCTTAAGAAACTGAATTTCCTGTGTTATCCTGGAAACAAGTTAATCCCAAACCTCTATGTGCTAAACCACACCATGCAAGTGTCTCAGAGGTAAAACTGCTGTTACTGTGGTAAGCCAGAGATGCTTACACAGGACTATGATTTTCATTGCATGAATTTTGCATTTCCAGCTCCCACCATACAACAAAAGTGGGATGAGAGCTCTGCAAGAGAAAGGAGTTTCTTCAAAACATCCAGGACTCTAACACTCAGAAGCATCATGTGGAATTATGTGCATTGCAAAATGTACATCCTATAAAAATCTAACAAAAATTTCTACACCATAATACCAGTGCTTTTATTTAGCTATGTGAAGCCCAATTAGGAGTGTCTAAGATGATTTCATTACTGTACTTGTAAAATTCACAGATTTCCTTTCTATTGCAAAATAAAGGAATCTCAATTAATGAAGAATAATTTACAATTAATTAGTTAATAATTCAGGCATTTCTTTTACTCAGAGCTCAGAGTATTGGAAGATAATTGGGAATTGCAATCTGCTTTGCAAGAGATCAAACTGCCAAAAGAGGAAATTAACAAACTAGAAGTGGATGGTATAAGTAAGAATTACACATATTTATTATACATTTATTCCCACCATTTTAGTATTTTGCCTTCACTTTGATATAGTAAGTATTATCTTTCTATAGAACAAATTGGATAGCCTATCAGATTGGGAAGAAGGGGCCTGTTTCTGCCCTGTTTGATGGCAGCCAATTTGTGCCTCAGGCTATCTCTCAGTAAAATAGTAGTTAAAATACATCTCTGCTTCACAATGCAATTTTTTAAAAATTCTTTAATACTATTGGTAAAGTGTTTAAATATCATGTAAAAATGTTATATTATGGTGGTAATGTGAAATGTAAACTGCTGTTCATGTGTTACACATTATGTTGACTTGCATACACTTCTGTTTTCACTAGTGACTTTACAAACAATAGTCCATGGTAATGAATCAGCATAAAGTTTCCCAAATTCTTTTCTCCTAATCATAACCACAGTTATATTCCTAGTTTTGTTTTTCTAGGCACCTGGAAAACAGAACCTAGAGTTATATGATAAAACAATTTTATGCATAGCTAAATTGAAATAAAAGTAAGCACTTTATTTTTTCAAAGTTGTTCTTAAGCAGCTCAATATAAACAGTTACTTCCATCAGTTCTGTGATTCACAGTTCATTCATTGTGTAGTTTGTGCTGATTCATTTTCATGTACATTACACCAAACTCTGGATTGCGCTTGGAGGAACCATTTTAACAATGCAATTTTAATATGTCTTTTCTAGCTTTGTGGTACAAAATGCTTCTGCCCCCACAGTTTGATAGATCCAAGAAGTACCCTCTACTTATTCAGGTGTATGTAACACTTCCCTTCTTTGAATGTTGTTGTTTTGTCAGAAAGCATACTTCTTATCATTAACAAAACCTAGGCCATTTGCAGTATTTTATGAAGCCAAAGCAAAACCACTTCGTTTCTTTTTTGCTTGTTGTGATGGTTGGGATTTTTTTATATATTTCTGGAATAGAAATTCAACCCAATGGAAATCAGTGAGGGTTTTAATGTTAGTCTTAGCATGGCAAGGATTAGTTCATCAGAGAAAGAAAATGGATAAAAACGTGGGCTATTGCTGGAGTTCTTAGCTCTGTTGTGCTTTTGTTTATCATAAGGCAGTCTGAAATTATTGCTTTCAGCTTTGTTAATATGAAAAATATAAAAGCCTGCTTTGTATTTCTAAGAAAAAAAAAGCCAAAGCCCCCTAAACCATGTGGACTAGCTGTGATCAAGTGTTCCTTCTAAAGAGCAATTGAGATTAATTTACTGCAGTCAGGAAAGGCAACAAAAATTACAGTAGTGCAAAAAAAAAGTAATGAGAGATGGAAAGGAATGCTGAGTGAGTGTAATAAACATTGCATCATTTTATATTAATTAGCAATGATCCAAAGGTTGAAGAATGCTACATATGTTTGAATGAAGTTTAGAGTGGAAGATAAGTCAGTCATGTCCTTGAGGTCAAATCTGTAATCTGCATTAGGCCATTCTCATGAGGAGTGTCTCTCTGTATTGCTCAGCTATGTGGGGTGTGTTCTGCCCACAGTTCCAACAGCACATGATATTCCCTACTGCAACAAAGAAGGTCTGGTGATGGCCAGAAAGTGTAAGGAGCTGTACTTTTTTCTCTTGTTTTCTTTGGCATTGCTGACAACAGATGGAGATCAAATGCAGAGAAGCCCCAAAAAGGGCTGTTGCATCTAAGAAATTTGTAGAGGGGAAAGAATTGAGTCTGTGAGGCATCACTCTTTCAGGGATTCCCCTTAGGACAAGCACCTGATGCTGCACCCCTTAGTCTGAGCTAAAACTAATTATTTGCCTTAGGCATAAAACTTCGGGCATTAAAATGGATAATTTTAGA
Organism: Megaceryle maxima; assembly: GCA_024605025.1. NCBI lineage: Eukaryota > Metazoa > Chordata > Aves > Coraciiformes > Cerylidae > Megaceryle > Megaceryle maxima. Next base: position 20,534 of record JANHGN010005778.1, on the reverse strand, counting down.
TAGCAAAATATCACAAATATATGAAAACAGTAGTTGAACTCTTTGTCTACTGAGCTCTCTGAACCACAGCCATATAGAAAAATACTTGTGGAGAAAATGTAAGAAATACTTAGAGCTATAGTCCAGTATCCAGTAATCATTTATAAATTTATAAATATGAGTTGCAAACATGAATTTTCACCCTCAGGTATGGAGGACCTTGCAGTCAGAATGTAAAGGAAACATTTAGCATTAGCTGGATAACCTATCTTGCAAGCAAAGAAGGAATTATTGTTGCTCTAGTGGATGGCAGAGGGACAGCTTATCAAGGTGACAAGATGTTGCATGCAGTATATCGAAGACTTGGAGTCTTCGAAGTTGAAGACCAAATCTCAGCAGTAAAGTAAGTAGAATATCTCCTTGTATAACTGTTGCATTTACATACCTACAAGAAGTAATGTGAAAAAAATATTAAATATACTTCTGAGTCTTTCCTCTGGAGAGCTGCTGTTTCCAGGAAATAAGAAGACTTGTAGAAATAAAAGTTACTGAGGTGCTTGATGTCAGTGAGGTTTTGTGTGTTAAGTCCACATACTACTAAGTAAATGTTTAGACTTCACCACTTCTATTTTGTAAGACCATCATCAGACAGAGGCTTCAGTCCTAGGCCTAAGGAAGTACAAGCATCAATGGTGAGAGATAAGCCAATGTATTGTCCGTTATTCTTACATTTTCCCTGTAGGGGAAACCTACCTCAGTGATTAGTTTAAGATCAAATGTGAAGTTGGTAGTAAAACTGAATCCTGACACAAGCCTTTATGACAAGGTCAGTCATAAAATTGCCTTTTATGCTATTTTTTTAGCATAGCTGTAAGCAACAGAAAGTGTCTGAGGTCCTCTGGTAGTTGTTCCCCAAGAGTTGCTTCTCTGCATCAAAACACTTAAAGTGTTCCGAGAGAAAACAGGATTTGGGAGGGAGTGAAAGCTGAGGTTTTGTAAAGAAAAGCTGCCTGTTAAACTCACAGATGCAGTAACACTGGTAAAGTCAGAATTTAAAGAAGTGTTAGTTTGAACCCCACAGAGATGAGTGCAAGTCAGGAATAAGGAATTTAGTCTAGCCTTTGGAATTTGGTCCATTAGAGCATGGATAGAATTCCAGAAGCAACAGTAAATACCATCTTTCCCCAATAATAGACCTGACTGAGTATCTTAGCTAGAAACTGGATGTAGCAGTACAGGTTTCACAGCTTTCTCTAGTTTGAGAACACTGCCTGTATTTAGAAGTGTGTGTGAGGGGGCTATCTGTTCCTTCCTCTTTCTCCTTTGTGCTATCCCTTCGCTCCTCAATGTTATAAACACACCATTATCCTTTTCAGTGATAAATGATTTTCATTAATCTATTATTTGATTTTCTTTCTTGAAACTTTTAGCAGCAACAGCATACTTCAAATATCACCAGAGACATTTTCTTTTTTATTACTCTGAATCTTCACTGAGACATAAAATGTCAGGGACAGAGAGAACCTAAACTGACTGCAGTTGCAAGAACTGCTGTGACAGGCTGTGAAGAAATGACCTCAGACTTCACACTTCCCAGTTTTCTGTTAGCACCTAGACCAAATTTTTATTTAGTTAAATGTATTGCGTTCCATCTTTCTGATCTAACACATGGTCTAAGAGGCACAATCTTTGGAGAGGATCCTATACTCTAGTGGGAAATTCTTGGAGGGGCTTTTACTACTGTAGGTGGAACCCCAAGGATTAAGACAGCAATATAACAAAGCTGAATCATTTTTTGGCTTTTCTAACATTGTCCCACCCAGAAAGTATCCTGCATTTTGGGTGTTGTCAGTCACTCATGTTTGTTCTAGTAAAATGCCATATTTTTCTTTGCTGCTGCTAATTTAGTTCTGAAAATACAGTATTCAGGCTCTGATGCAGTATTTTTGTAGGAGACCTAATATTTATGATTCTCTTTGACCTGTTTGGCTGTTGAGTGCATAAGCAAAGTACACCTTTCATCCACTGCAAGCTTATTACCTACTTGGAGCATTAGAAGTTGTTTTTCTCCTTATTATTTTTTATAATACTAGCGGTATGTGCTCTTCACTTTTCAGGCATATAAAAAAAAGAAAGTTTACTGCTCCAGGGAATCCCTAATCTCAGAGGGTCACGTGCCTCTAGAGAGATCAGAGTTGTAAAATGAGTAGGTAGAGCATCTTGCAGGATAAGGTCTGAAAGTTAATGGTAATCCAGCACCTTTGGTATGAAAATGATGAAAACAATAACAGCGTGTGGGAAGGCAAAGCTATGGGAAATTAAATGTGGTTATTAGTAGGAGTAAACTTTTAGAACTTTTTTCTCTGCATGTGTGTGAGTGCATGTCTGTACATATATATATGCACATGTACAACATGAGTACAATGTATGATGTTTAATCTAGTCCAAACTAAATACCCAAGTGGATTCTAAGGATAAGAAATAAAAACTTTTTTGAGGCCGATTCCTCATTCACTGGAAGAAAAGGAAATATTATGAAGAAAGTATTCATTTCAACATTTACTACTCTTTCAAGAAAAGTTCTTCCTTTTCCTGTGAAATACCTATTAATTGAATAGATTACGCTATGTGGAAATTAGACATGAGATGCTGATTGTCATTTTGCTTAAATTGGTGGCATATGTGGAAAAAAGTGAAGGAAAAAATATTTTTTGCTAATTTGTTATTGTACTAGCAATCTTTTTTAATAAGGTATTTATTTATGTGATTTTCTTTTCCACAGGAAATTTATAGAAATGGGTTTTGTTGATGAGAAAAGAATAGCAATATGGGGCTGGGTAAGTGGTTGGATTTTTTGTATCTATCTTTACATAACTCTGCAGAATTTTTTTCATTCTTCCTTATTCTGTCCTAAATCTGCATAAAGTTTCTTCTACCAGCATTTGATGGGATTTCCAAAATGGAAAGTTCCTGTTGGTGCCTGTATGCATGCAATTGCAACAGTGCAAGCCCCTGAAAAGGGATCTTTGGCAGCTTGAGGTAAATTTGAAAAGCCTATGTCTAATACATTGTTTGGACTTGAAGTTAAACTAAATTGAGACTTTTTTTTTTTTTTTTTTAACTTAGGCACTTACTGAAATGGTGTCAAAATTCAAATATTGTCCTTTTTGACATGATTAAAATAATGAGAAAAATCCTATGAATATCTGTCACCAAAAATGGGACCCTTGCATCATTCTGAATCACTGTATACTGGCCTGGCTTTGAATTGGTCAGTGGGGATGACTGTGGGTCTGAGGGATTTATAAAATTGACAGCTTCACTGGGAACTGTAAAAATTGGACTGTATAGGATTCATTCCAAATAATTATCCAATCTATTTTTCATCTTTGACTTTTTATGTACTTTGCTTTGTAACACTCCCAGAACCTCTGGGATATAGCCAGATTCCACCTAGGGACTAGAGTAGCATACCTTAAATACAAATTTTAGAGTAGCTCTGCATTCTAAGAGGAAAATATAAATTACTGGAATAATCGAGGTTTTTTTCCTGTGCTGCCAGCTTCAAAGTACGATCATTCATGGAAATGAGATGCAGACCTATTGGTGGTGTTAAGTATGAGAGAGCTGAAGCCAAATTCAGTGGCAGCACAAATGCCACAAAGCCCCTTTATAGAGATTTTTAAGATGTTTAGGTGGTTCAGTGTTAATCATGAATGGCTGGATGAAGAATGCATAGGCAGAACTACACCCCTGCTTCCTACCCAGCTTCAGCAGCTTCAGCATAACAGAATTGTACTATGAAGGAGAAAAAGCTTCTTATGCAACACCTGAGGGTCTTACGGATTAGGGACAGTACTGTAAGGAATACTGAAGTGGGTTGGAGGCCAGACCTGTGTTATCCACCCTAATTTCTTCTCTGAGTAAATCACTATCAGCTATCCATCAGTAACAGGCAGTAGGGAAGAATTGCTCCAACCTCATGTTCTCGAGTAACTGAGCCTATTAGTACTGATAATGGGGTTGGTTCAACATGCCAATCACTAGCAAGAGCTAGGTAGTTTGTAAAGGGAGGGAAAAACCTATAACTCTTCTTGGAGGTGCACACTGAAAGGATGAGAGGCAATGAACACAAGCTACCACAAAGGAAGTTTTATTTAGGTTTTAAAAAAAATAAAATTTCAGCAACAGTGATCAGTGTTGGAATAGATTGAGTAGAGAGGCTGTGCAGTGTGGATGTTACTTTGATCAACCTCATTTAAATCTGAATTTAGCCCTCTTTTGAGATAGAGGTTGCACTAGATTTCCCTGAAGGACCCTACCAACTTAATTCTTTCTATGATTCTAAGTGGTAATGAGAGAAGTTACCTATGATAAAGCATTGCAGAAGTAGCAAAAAAGAAGTGATTGAATAATATTGTCTAACCTTTCTCACAAGAAATCACATCAGATCCATTTGAAATAAATGCTTTTTTTTAATAATTAAAAAGCTTTTGTTGCTTTGTCCTAAGTACATACGAAGCAAAATATTTACTTTGGAATTCATTTATATGATTTTGTTTCAGGAAGAAGAAAAAAACACATACTTCAGCAATAATTTTAAACTGTCTGTGATTTCTCCCTAGTCCTATGGTGGGTACGTAACTTCTTTGGCACTTGGATCTGGCACTGGAGTATTTAAATGTGGAATAGCTGTGGCTCCTGTTTCCAGCTGGGAATATTACGGTATGGAAACTTGTCAATTTGGAAATCAAGATGTAGTATTTAATGACTTTCTGAATTAAATTATTGCAGGAAACCGGCGATATGAAAGTTAAAGACATTGCAATTTCCTAGACATAAAACTCTTAAGACCTTAAGTTTAACTTTTTCCTTGATGAAAAATAATTGACCACAACTGGCAGTTTGGAACAGTCTTTGTCACATAGAAGAATGTACACACAGGTAATTCCATATGCACATCTGTAACAGTAAGTGTGTAAAATTGCTATGCTCAGAAGTGATCTCCCTAAAAATCCTGTTAAAACAGTATCACTGAATTCAGAAACAGATGAAATTATTTTTCAGCTAGTAAAGGAATCATAGGGCACTTCAACTTCAAATACTGCAGGTGATCTGTCAGCCTGACCAGCTGCCTGGAAAGATCATAGAACAGATCCTCCTAGAGGATATGCTAAGGCACATGGAGGACAGGAAGGTAATCCTAGGTAGTCAGCATGGATTTACTGGGGGCATGTCCTGCCTGACCAACCTAAAGGCCTTCTACAATGAAGTGACTGCATCAGTCAGCCAGGACAGACCTAGGGATGTCATCTATTTGGACTTCTGCAAGGCCTTAGACACGGTCCCCCACAACATCCTTATCTCTAAGTTGGAGAATGACGGGTTCAAAGGGTGGACTGTTCAGTAGATAAAGAACTGGCTAGGTGGTCACATCCAGAGAGTGATGGTCAACAGCTCAATCTCCAGATGGAGGAAGGTGATAAGTGGTATCCCTCAGGGGTCTGTGCTGGGACCACTGTTGTTAATATCTTCATTAATGATATTGACAATGGCGTTGAGTGCACCCTCAGCAAGTTTGCAGATGATACCAAGCTAAGGGATGCAGTTGTTATGCCAGAAGGATGGGATGCTATCCAGAGGGACCTGGATAGGCTGGAGACATGGGCCCAGATGAACCTTATAAGGTTCAACAAGGCCAAGTTCAGGGTCCTGCACCTGGGCTGGGGTAACCAGCATTATCAGTATAGGCTGGGAGAGGATATTCTGGAGAGCAGTCCCATGGAAAGGGACTTGGGGGTGCTGGTGGATGAAAAACTGGATATGAGCCACCAATGTGCAATCACATCCCAGAAGGCGAATCACAAACTGGGCTGCATCAAAAGAACTGTGGCCAGCAGATCAAGAGAGGTGATTCTGCCCCTCCACTCTGTCCTGGTGAGACCTCACCTGGAGTACTGCATCCAGTTCTGGAGCCCCCAGCACAAGAATATGTAGACATATTGGAGTGTGTCCATAGGAAGGCCACCAAAATGATCAGGGGAAGGGAGCATCTCTCATAAGAAGACAGGCTGAGGGAGTTGGGGCTGGTTCAGCCTGGAAAAGAGAAGGCTCCAGGAGGACCTTATAGTGACCTTCCAGTACCTGATGGGGGCCTACATGAAGGCAGGGGAAGGTCTATTCAAAAAGGTTTGTAATGACAGGACAAGGAGCAATGGTTTTAAGCTAGGAAAGGATAGATTTAGACTGGATATTAGAAAAAAAGTTCTTTAATATGAGGGTGATAGATCACTGGAATGGGCTGCCCAGAGAGGTGGTGGAGGCCCCATCCCTGGAGTCATTCAAAGTCAGGCTTGATGGGGCTCTGAGCAACCTGCCCTAGGTAGAGATGTCCCTACTTGTGTAGGGAGGTTGGACCAGATGACCTCTAGAGGTCCCTTCCAACCTAAAACATTCTGTGATTCTATAATCTTTCTTATAAGTCCTCTTTAAGTACTGAAAGGCCACAATAAGGTGTACCTAGAACCTCCTCTTTTCCAGGCTTAACAACGCAAACTCTCTCAAATGGCCTTCTGGGCTGTGAGTGCACATTGCCAGCTCATGTCCAGCTTTTCATCTACTAGTACCCCCAAGTACCTAGGAGTACTAGTTCTCTTGCTCTCAAACCCTTTGTCCCCCAGCCATGATACTGGGGATTGTCTTGACCCATGTGCAGGACCTTGTACTTGGCCTTGTTAAACCTCATGAGGTTCACAGGGGCCCACTTCTCAGGCTTGTCAAAGTGTCTCTGGATGGCACCCTATCCCTCTGGTAGACCAACTGCACCCCTCAGCTTGGTGTTATCTACAAACATGTTGAGGGTATACTTGATTCCGCTGTTTATGTCATTGCTGAAGATATTAAACAGCACTGGTCCCAGCACAGACCCCTGAGGGACACCACTTGTCACTGTTCTCCATCCAGTCATTGAGACTTTGACCAGTACCCTCTGGATGCAATCCTCCAACAGATTCCTTATCCACTGAACAGTCCACGCATCAAATCCATCTCTCTCCAATATAGAGAGAAGAATGTTGTGTGGGTACACATCAAAGGCCTTACAAAAGTCCTGATAGATGACATCCATAGCTCTTCCCTTGTACGCCAGTGTAGCTGCAGCATCATAGAAGGCCACTAGGTTGGTCAGGCAGGACTTGCCCTTGGTGAAGCCATGCTGATGGTCTTGAATTACCTCCCTGTCCCCCATGTGCCATAGTATAGCTTCTTGGAGGATTTGTTCCACGATCTTCCTAGTCACAGAGGTGAGGCTGACAGGTTGGTTGTTGCTGGGGTCCTCCTGGATTCTCCAGAATATATCCTGTTATGACCAGTGTATTTGAAAATAAAGACACAAGAAAACACAAACACGCAAAGGACTTAACTATATAATTTACCCTCAGGTTTATATGCATGATTATTTTTCAACTGTACATGACTGAAATTTCTGAGATTTTCCTGGAGACAACATGTGTTATGAAGCGATCTTCAATTCAAATAGAAATAAACCCAAAGGTCTGATTGTTAGAAACAAACAATCAACTATTTCCACCTGGGTCAATCTTACCTTTCACAGTGCAGCAAGCAGTCATTTTACCTCATTCCTGAAAAATGCATCAAGCAGAAAATAGCCTGTGGGCTTAAGTTTGGAAGACAAGGCAAAGAAAAAAAAAAAAGAAAAAAAAAAATCTTTAATGTATTCACCTTCTTTTCAAACCAAAAACAAATAAAAAGGAAAAGTATGGGTCAGAGTGCAATTTTCAAAGACACAACAAGGAGATTAAAATATCTTCCAAACGGCACCCAAAACTTATTTTCTTTCACCCAAAATACAAATAATACTTTGCTTTGACTCCCAGATCACCAAGGTCACCACTCTGTCCATGTGTGGTAATGCATGGCCATTTGAAGGACCTTTAGCATATTTTTATTTATTTTAATTGAAGTTGTGTCTCACCTGATTTTCCCCACATATTCTTAACAATAAATGGATTATGACTAAAGATACCAATTTTATACTGTATATTTGCTGTAAAATCACATTTATGTAAATATTGACTTCATACATTCAACATGAAAAGGGAGTTGATATCTTACAGACAATAAGGTTAAGAGCATAGACTGTCTAAAGGGCTATCTTCAGGTAAGAAATCGAGTAAGGTGAGTTTAAATTTTACTCCCTTTTTAAAAGCTTATCAAGTAGAGGATGAGCTTTATTATTTATATTCCATCCAGTGGCAAGGAAGGACATGGGCAGTATTGCCCGAGGGAAATTTCAGGAACCTCAGCCCCAGAGGAAATTTGCATGGACCTCTCTTGCCCTCTGCCTTTCATTTCTATATCCCTCTTCACTGAAGAAGGGTTAAGTGCATCATTGCAAAGACTGTCCAAGCAAGGGATAAAAGGAACACTCTTTGGTACCTTCACTCCATTCTCCATCTGTAAGGTCCTTGAGGGCATTAACAAGTCTTAATATCCCTTCCTAGACCACTGGGACTCCCCTCACCCTGCACATCGCTCAGGACCCCATTTCAGCAACATCGGAGGATGCCATCTCCAGCCCTGCCTCAACCCTGCTCTGCCCAGCCATGGGCCATACCAAGCTAGGCCCACCCATAAGCCAATGTATTATCCTCAGGGAGGTGCCCAAATCCAGGTTTCAACCCTGGCCTGTCCTGCTCTGAGTTGTACTAACCCCAGAAATATTTGCCACCCCAAGGCCCAGGGACCTGCCAGCCCCCAGAGTGCCATGATACAATATGCCCATGGAGAGGCCTAGTGTCAATTTAGAAATAAAAATGTGACAGCTAGAAGCTAAAATTTCTGTTTTACAGGCAAAAGAACACAGTTTTATTCTGGCAAGAAGCTTAGTTTTACAGTCTCTTTTGAATATAAAAGAGATCAGAGAGGTGCCTCCACTACTCTTTCCTTCAAACTCCTTCAAACTCTTTCCTTCCCTTGATCTCTCTCCTAACAGAGTATTTTTCTCTTAGAGCATTCTCTTATGAAGAAGTGGGTGCCTCAATATAAACATGATTTTTTCTTGCTTCTCGAGCTGAAGATGTGATTTCTGGTTTGGCTTATATTTCCATTTTGTTATGGGAATATTCTCCAGCTCCATTCTAATGTTTGACTTATAAGGCAGTTTTGTTAGATTTTTGTCCAAACTTGTACTATGTGGCACATCACTGTAGTATTTCAGAAGGAACACAAGCACTAACCACCTGCCCTGTCTGTTCTAAATGGTCATTCCCAAGTTGGAAGAGCATTCCACAACTTTGACAAAGCCAAACTTTTTGATTAGAAAATTTCAGAATGAGTGTCATTGTTAAAATTATCAGCTTCCACTGGGAACAAAGCCGCAAGCTAGCTCTGGGGTCTCCTGCAATAAAATTCATTATGAATTCATTGTCCTGGCTGCCAAACACTATTGTGAGACCCTTGACAGCATGATGATATCAAACCTCCAAATAAAAAGCAATTTTTCTAGCAGACTGTAGCTTCAGGCAATGTGCATAGCTTGATACAGTCATTAGTTTTTATGCAGTTTTAGAGTAAACATTTTACTAGGAACCCAATTTTCTTTTGGCAGAAAAGACTATTAGGCACCCCAAACATGTCAAGTGTCAAAAGCTCTTTCCAGCTGAAGCATGTCATTAACAGAAGGTGATTTTCCATCAAACCTATGTATGTATATTTTGTGTACTAGGTCTGAACATTAAAAAAAAAAAAATTCAAAACAGAGGAAAAAAAACAGTTTAGCTTATCTGTTGTGATCCTTTCTACTGCTTATGGTTAATATTTGCCTTAAAAGTTTGCAGAAGGGGCTTCTATAAAGGCTATATGCAAAGGATGATTTGATTTTTGAATAGGTAACAGTCTTGTGTTTTTCATTATGCAAGGACAGCTGGCAAAGCATGTGGGCTGTGAAATAAGCGGGAGGCTTGATAAAATCCATCCTGAAAGAGAAAACAAGGTTAGGAGCAATGAGCTGTGACTGACTGGAGCTGTGGGAGCTTGGAAACCTTCCCCAAAAATGCAAATGCTTAAGGTTACTTATCTGAATTGTCTGTTGAAAGACATTGCATTGTGCAACAACTTGAAGTGTGGGAAGATGAAGTTCAGTCCTATCCTTTGTTACTCTTCAATGCCCAGCATCCTTTCCTAAAGAAGTGCTTGACTTGCAATATCAATTTCTACTGGAGAGGCACATACTTTACTGGAATATAAAATAAGCTATAATCTGCTTTTTTTAGTATCAAGGTATCTTCATACAAGGAATTTTTTTTTTTTTTTTAATATAGACGAAATAATCTATTCTCAGATACAAAAAATATCATGGATGGCTCTAGAGCTCCAGTTCTGGATGTTTGGGATATTGGGCTTCAAGAGTATTGCCTCAGAAGAGGCATTTTAGCACTGCACAATATACAGAAATTTCTATTTACTGTGCCAATTCTAGAAGTCAAAGTTTGATCAGATAACTATTTCTCCCAAAGAGGATCTTCTGTCTGTAGTCTAACCAGTCTTTAAAGTGACCTGAACTTTAAATATTTTTTCCTGAGTTTGTCTATAGATTTCTTTTTACTCTTCCTTTTTCTATTATTCTATTATTTATTGTGAATTATTTCTTCCTGAGCTTTATGAGGTCTCAGAATCCTATCAACAATTTCTCACTTAAATTCGCTGAGGATGACTAAGGAAAATAAGAGATTGTCTCAGACATTATCTTCATCAAGTATATTCCTAGAGGTGTAGTGTACAAAAGCTACAGCAGGTAAAAAGAAACAAACAAATAAAACCTCAAATCCTGACACTGCGTTTATGTGGCACAGATGGATTTAATGTAAATGTAGTCAAAAGTCTCAAATCTTTAACATTTTTAAATATTTTGTCAGTAATCTGGCAGAGAATAACAGACCAAGGAACTGTTTCTCTCTCTTAACAGGATTGTACTGATCACCTCAGCCTACTCTGGCAATGTTGGTATTTGCTAGATAGAACATTGCTGTCCTTATTAAAAAACTACATTACAAACAGACAAGCTAACCTCAAAATAAATTAGTTGAAAAGGACAAAGATGTAACACATCTGAAATGAAAATCAACTCTGATAGATTGATGGAAAGCCAGAATAAAATATGAAACAAAATTAACTTAATTAACCTTTAAGGAATAGTAAAATGCAGGATGATTTCTTGTGTTGAATAGCATGTTACATTACTAAGGTCTGATGATGTTTTCTGAGTGATCATGGACAATTTTAGAGAAGCCAGGAGCTTCTTTGTATAATGGTATAATTCAGACATTTGTAACAACGTTTATTTTGCAATTTATTCTATTAGCTTCAAAGTTACTTCCCAAATTGCACTGCCAATAGATTATCTTTCAGTAATGGGTATATCATTGCTCATAGCAAGCTTTATTTCATGGTAAAAAAAGAATCCTGAAGTTGTCTTTGACTTGCTTGGGACATTTCTGGAGAATGCTAAGTATACTTCTTAGCAGTTTCTGCACAGATGCTGTGATAATAGTCAAGATGAACAGACACAATATAGTCACAAATCAAGAAGATAAAATACAGATACCAAAGATGTATGTGAGCAGATGTTAAATGGTACACAGGGCCAGGACAAGGTCAAAAGCCAGAAGGATGACGTGCTGAAGACAGGCATATTGGGAAGCTGCCCCTTAAAGCTTCTAATGCAGCTAAATGCTGATCATTTGGGACAGCAGCTGCTGCTTCATCCAGGGAGGTGTGATGTGATCAGTGAGGTAGTCAACTGCATTTTTTCCCAGAAAGCATATCTTCTGACTTTTACTGAGCTTCTATCAAAACATTTAATCTCTACTCTGCCAAAGAAAAGACTTTATATCATAAACCTCTGAAAGGATATAAACTTCTAAAAAGTTGTTTTAAAAATGACTGTACTCTATATGAATGCTTTAAGGAAACCATGTGGAAAGATACATTTTTTATTAAGATGAGATTGATTAATCCATACCAGAGCAGAACAGAAGTAACAGATAGTGACAGGATAAAAAAAAAAAAAAAAAAAAAAAAAAAACCCAATGCTCCAAAGGAACATATCACGATTGAAAGACAAGGACAAGTTCTAGGTATTTTCACATTATCTGTCCAGGAATAGTGAAGGAACATGAACTGGATAGATTAGACTCGATTAGATTACGTGATTTTGGACTATATAAAGGACATTTGGAAAATATAAATACACAAAATTTGATAAAGTTAAATTTTACTTAGAATAAAATCTTTTCTATAAGAACAAGACATTTCAAAAGAGCTATCTGAGAGAAAATATCCTGCATAGTAATAAATCATATGAAAAATTATGTAGAATTTTCGTGGAACAGTGCACCAGAATATTCACACTGTAACCTATACAATTGGTAATATCTTTTACTTTAGTGAAAAAATGTCCGAAAGAATCTACACTTGCACAAATGTAGTCACTCTGGCTGCTGCATTGCTCTTGTCCGTATAATTCACTTCAATACACATGTTTTTGATCTGATGGTGATCTCACAGCTACTGATTAGGTGAGAACCACATCTGCAGAAACCTGAAAAATAGTTTATTCATTACTGAACAGAGATTCGAAATCTTCCTTCAGAGACTGATCTATCCTTTGCTTAAAGTATCTGAAAAAAAGGGTGTCCAAACAGTTAGCTGATTTTTTTTCTATCAAGTTTCTTTTTAGTTTTATGATCTTGGGAGCTGAAAGCTCCTGTCTACAGTTCCAAAGGTCAAACCTTACACAAAGGATTTTCTACATTGTTCAAATTCTTCCTATTAATAAGAATGTACCACAGATTTAAGCAGTTCAGTAAGTGGAAGAGATGTGCTAGTATGAAAATATAAAATCATATAATCCCAGCCTGCTGAGATACACTGATAGGTTTTCTCGAATAGTCAGAGCACCTGTCATAGAAAGAGCCAGATTTTTGTGAACAGTTTGCAAAACTTACTGATGTACCATATTAATAACAAATATTGTTCAGTATGAAGAAAAAATATTACTTTTTTTTTTTTTACAGTCATCTATTAGCTACATTTTTCTAAATATAGATAATGCTTCTCCATTTTTCAGAAAGTTATAAAAAAATTTTTACAAATTCATGGTCTCTCTCAAAAAAACCCCAACATAAACAACAACAACAAAAAAAAGAACAACCAACATCAAGATATCCATCTACATCAGTACAAAAGAGTTTTCAGAAGGTGTCTAGAACATCATTGGTAAGTTTATTCCTCTACCACCCCAAAAGGGACACATTTTTAGCACTATCAGTGTTGTGATTTTTTCACTATTTATGATAGACATAAAAAACGTAGCTGACTTTGTGAAGTCAATCAATAAAACTGCATATGCCCCAAGGAGGGTCAAGGGCCCCTTGTATCCCACACATGATGCTGGGGCATCAAGTAAAACAATCTGTATGGAAAGAAACTGCAACACCTGCAGATGAGTTTTCCATGATCTATGGAAACTGGAGAAAATATCTTCTTTTGTTTACTAATTTATTTTAACTATTGGAAAAGACACTGCTTCACAAATCATTTCATAGTTAAAATTCAAAACTGTTCTCTGATGAATATCATGCAAGAAAGATAGAAACTACAGCCAGAGAAAAACATATGACTGGCAAATCAAATGAAGACTATGGGGGTATAATGGAATGTTTTATAAGTGGTCATAGAGTTTTCATTATTGTATCACTTGAAGACAGGTGGAGTGTCTTCTTGTTTTGATCTTATTCTAGATTCCTCTCCTTCTGTCCCTTTTTCTAAGTATCATTTTGATAAAAAGGTGTTTCCATAGTCCATGAACTATTCATAATGTGTACAGCTTGTGAAATGGAGCTTGTATTGAACAATGACTCACATTCAAAGTTATTTACCCTGGTTATGACTACACCTATTACTTTGTATGTGACTCTTCCTACTTCATATTCATGTAGACTCCCTATTCACAATGTCAGCCAGCAAAGGTCGGTAATAATGAAAATGACAGTCAACATTACTAGATACATAGTTGATGGGTGCCATTCTAACCTTTGACTCTGGAGGAATGCCACATATAAAACTATCCTGAATTTGTTCCTAGATCTTTGACTTTAACATCACCTTAAAATCATAAATCATCATTAATTTAGTATTTGCTTTCATCTTTCCCACCATCATACTTGTCTGTAAATTGCCCTGCACTGTCACAACAGTAAGGAAAGAGACAATATTGTAGGTACGCAGAAGCTTAATGCCTTCTTAGAACAAAAGCACTTTGCTGCTTCAACAGTTAACTCTACTAGATTCCACCAATTTTCTTTCCTCTGTGATAGGAATAATTTAGTCTCAAACTGAGTGATTCAGATAACATGTATTTCCTTCCCTCCATGGTCAAATGGAGTTTCAGTTTACATGCAGGTTCCTCTTTGTGGAGGAAGTATTAATTCTTACGGTAACAGTTCAGTGAGCAGAGATAAATACTTTACATTTTGCAAGTTATATAGACTTCTGTATTCTTTAAAGTATTTGCTCCTAAGCAAAGTAATGATTGAAAGATCATTCAGGATAAGCACAAAAGAAAACCCAAACTTATTTAAAGGTTACGTCCTTTCTTGGAGAGGATGCTGTAAAAATAAGAATATAAACTGGAGTGGAGATTATCAGTTTTTCAAGGGCGACATGTGAGAATGTATTTTTACTTTCCAATTTAAACTGAAAAATCTGCAGAAGACAGGAAAGGCCAGTGCTTGCGGCTCCCGGTTTTTCCTTAGCCCTGTTGAATGCATCCTGTCTAGTGTATTGTTGATTCCTAATTTAGAGTTTATAGCTGAGAACCACAGCAAAGGGCTGTATTTTTTTCTTGATTCAACCTGCTACCATGGGCAGATACCCTGTATGGTGTACCTCTGTCTTTCTGCTGAAGGTTGTAAACTATGTGCTTGGCTAAATATTAATGAGGTGTAGCAGTTAGTCTAAATCACACTGTAAAATTCTTTAGAAGAAATTGTGTATTCACCACAACACTTACCTATAAGGAATATCATCTCTTCAAGGGTATGACTCAAAGTGGTACAGGGTTCAAAGTCATATGGTACAGTCCACTCCTTGCACTGGATGGACTAGTATGCTTTGAAAGAAGAACAAGGTATTTTGGACACCTGCATTGTCACTGCCTTACACAGCACTTCAACAAATCCAGTAGCATCTCCCAAGAAAGTACTTCCTGCTCCATTGAATCCCCTAGAAGCCACGGGCAAGATAGGATGAGGGGACTTCCATTCACCAACCGACAGGTGGCAACATGCCACAGGCAATGTGCTGCACAACTGAGCTAGAGCTGGGAACTCCTTCCTCCATGCAAGGAGATGAGCCGTAATTCCTTGTCCCTGGGCAAGGCATGGGCTTCCAGCTTCTACGAGGCTCAGATAGGTTCACATTGCTTTCCTTCACATGGACACGAAGAGAGATTGTGGTCTTACAGTGTTTCTGAGGCTTCAGCTAACTTCGTAAAGTTAGGCTTGGAATCTTAGTGGTATACTGCAATTTGTAGTAAAATACATCTAACCTAAGGCTAAACACACAGACTTTCACATGTGGTATTAAGCACCTCTTGCTTTAATCTAAAATCTATTTATTTGATTCGAGGTTTTCCATAAGTTTTATTTATTTATACATAATTTCAAAAATAATGAATGTGTTAAATGATGGATATATTAGAAGATATAAGAACTGTAAAGAGTAAGCTTCCTTATATTTTTTCACATACTTAGCTAGTGGTCTTCTGGGAAGTTTCATTTCACTGATAAATTATCTTCTCAATAACTCTAATGTTTAAAGATAAATCCATAGAGCAGATAAATTCTGTGTAAGGGGAAAGAGAGTTACAGAGGGATTTAGAGTACCTTTTAAAACCAGTTGTCTTTTTACACTTTGGTATAAGAGTGAAAAAATACCAATCTGAAGAATGTAGTTATTTGATATACAAGACAGCTATGTCACTTAAATCAATTTAAATTGGTTGAGCCTTCTGTCTCTCTTTTAATTAAAAAATATCAGTAGACTTCATAGGCTGATGAACATTGGAAAATCAATCCTTCAATTTATTACTGTTAATAACAATATCTTCCCTTCACAAATTGTTATTAAATGTGCCTGGGGATCTTGAGACCAACTGTGTAGCTAGAAGGAAGGATCCTGTCTTGGCTGCACACATGCTGATTGCTGGAGGTGTCCCTTCCACAGAATGTGATTTCTGAGGTGAGGAATATTAACAGAGGAGCAGCAACAGTTGTATAGCTGTGAGTCACCCCCACCTCAGGAGTCTAAAGCCAAAGCTGTCACACTGATGCAAAGGAAAAATGAAAACTTCAGAAATGTAACATTTTAATCCAGAAAAGTAACCTTCATGTTTGCCTTCAGGACAAGGGATACTTAAAATTTTGCACATCATACTGAAAACTGTATCAGTAATTTCAAGATACAAAAGTAATTTTACTTCAAGTATCAGTAAATTCACAGCTAAACAAAACTTCAGATTTGGACACACGAATATTGAGATAAACTTTTTGAGAACCCTTTAAAATCTTTTCCTTCAGTGCTGTGCAGTTTCACAGCATTTTTGTTTTCCTTTTCAGGACTGACCCTTTACATTTTAATTGGGAAAGACACTTATTTTTAATACACTGCTCTACACTGTGACAATTTGGTGTTGAGGAAGTGATGAGAACGCCATAGTACATTCGATTTTATTAGAAGAAACCAGCAGACTTAAAGCCTGGTTATTTTTTTTTTCTGGTGTACCAGTTCAGAAAAGTATGCTCACTGCATGTCAGACTTTTTGAAAGTAATTGAGATAGATCACATAAATGTTTAAAAAGATGGTAAGGTCTCTTTCAGTTTTATTGCTTCTACTCTTTCCCCTTCTGTTTTGCCTGTGCCTGATTAGGGAAGAGAAAAGCTCTTCAGGGAAGCTGTGATATCTAGTGTTAAAATTTCTAACTCCATAGGGCTTCGTTTTGCTGTAGTACATACTTTTTAAATACTTGAGACATGTTTTCCTCTAAGATAATGCAGATCATTTGCTGTTAGGGTATATTTCAGGAAACCAGTGAAAGGTGTTCATCTGGTTCTCTGACATATTCTCCTAGGGAATAGTAGTTTAAGAAAGCAAAGAAGATTACTAAACAGCACAAAATAATGGTTCAAATAAGGTTCAAACATGATCCAACTTAATTCAATACTTCCTGCCTAATTCCCTGTCACTTGAAACAAATCAAAATAAAAATCCCTATTCCATCCACTAAAAAGCATAAATTGTATGAGGACTTCATAATAGTGATTGATCACCATCCCATGACTGTTCTCATCACCTTATGCATCCTAGGATGTAGTAATCTGCACACTCTGTGGACATCTAAGAATGCCACTTAAACAAGAATGTGACTTATATTGACTTAAATGAAAAATCAGCATGATTGAAGATTTCAGGACTAGGTTTGAACAGGACCAAAGAAAGTCATCAGTCTTTGAAAACTTTCACCTCTACCCTTTTCTGTGTGAAAGAGGAGGGTTCAGATGTAAACCTTTCATTACTAAATCACAAGAGATACTTCCTTCATTGTTGAAATATTGAGATTTTCCTGTTACCTGCAATCAATATTTTGAAAATCATTGTTCTTTTGTGTATCTCTTCTGGCTTTTTACAAGCAAGTTACATACATATAACTGCTTGTTGTCATACGGCAATAGGAACATGAGATACCTTTTAATTCTAATTTTCATTAAGATTTATAGTAATTAATGGAGAAGGGAATCTTAAGTGCTAATAATTTACCAATTTTATAGGTTATGCAGTCAGAGAAATGATAACTAACTTCAATATATATACCAGTTAATGTCAGTAACAATTTTTATTAGCTGCAGTTAAACAAACTAACAGCAATAATGTAAGTTAATTATGTGGGATCATATTCTGCCACCATTTTTCACATGGATTTGTGTCTTTTCCTTCTGGAAGCCCAATTACTATGGGACCAACTACACTACAGTTATTCACTGTGCAGCCTTACCTGGGATGGTAAAAAACGAAGACAAATAATATTTAATTACTTTTGACATACAAATCCAAGAGTCTCTATACTGTAATGTAGGTTTTTAGAAACAATTACTGCTACCTCTTACTAGGAAGACTGTGAGATGTAATGGGTTAGATAGCAGGAAAGCTTAGGAGGTGCCCTAGCTGAAGATCCATGTGTCTGTTTTATTGTATAAATTTATAAAGAGTGACTGTGGGTGAAAGAAAAGTGAGAAGAGCTCTTTCTTACATACTAAGGAGTTATTGTGCTCAGGTCAGAAAAAAAACAAGCCAAACCAAAAATCAAGCCAAAACCAACCAAACAATGAAACAAAAAAAGAAAGTCTATTAGAGCAGCTCAGTTCTTTCCATCTATGCTGCGTGTGCAGTAGAAAATAGGCTTCTACTTTGATATGAGGACTGGGGCAGGAACTCAGCCTCCTCTGGTGGGAGCAACCATCTTTGTAAGCAAAATTTCTAACTAGTGGTTCTGAATGCTTAGACACGCATTCTTGGTTTTCAATGTCAAACTATTTTTTTTTTTTTTAAATAAAGTCATTTTGCAAGTATAGTGCCTGAACAGATCCCAACACTGCAGAACTTTTAATGTGTCTCTACCCCAATTAACTACGGTATCCAGGGAATGAAGACCAGCCTAGAGATGTATTTCACGGGTGATGCATATTGTGAAGAATGGTGCATTAATAGAAAGTATTGCTTCCACATGAGCCAGTTACCATCACAGAATCACAGGATGTCAGGGGTTGGAAGGGACCTTGGAGATCTTCACATCATTTTGAAC
Organism: Megaceryle maxima; assembly: GCA_024605025.1. Taxonomy (NCBI): domain Eukaryota; kingdom Metazoa; phylum Chordata; class Aves; order Coraciiformes; family Cerylidae; genus Megaceryle; species Megaceryle maxima. The sequence continues at coordinate 1,617 of JANHGN010005778.1, read as the reverse complement.
ATAGTGTGATTGCCAGGTATAGTGCTTAAAGCCATAAAGATCTCACCTAAATTATCCTCTTTTAATTCCATTTCTGCAAGTTGGAAGTGTTGGTTGAAAGTTTTTTCTGTACCTTGGAGAAAGAAGTTGTAGCAGAGTTCAGAAATAACTTATAAACAAAATACCCAAGTGCCTAGAAGCTATCAAAACTGAGTTAATTAAAACAAAGTTCAGTGAGAAAAAAATGTAGTTTTGTCAAAAAAAAATTTTTAAATTGCAAAATCTCTTCTTTCCATATGGTTTGACATACCCTGTATCTAGGCTTGCTCAAAATGTGTCAAGAATTACTATTGTGGGCATATTATACAACTTGTCTGTTATGTGTTTAACCTTAGGAGAAGATAGGAAGACTCTCTGGGGTTGAGAAGTGAGCAAGAGCTTCACATTCTTTTGAGGTACATCATCCAGAAGTCACAAGACAGCTGAGAATATTCACACAAACACACATAGCTTGCCCCAAAGTTAATACCTTGAAACATCCAACTGCCATAAGTTAGAAAACACCACTATGAGGACTGACTTCCTTGCAGAGTGGCTGCTTTTGAAAAATGTCAGGCCCTCTGACTCCAATTATGGACACAGAAACCTGTCTATACCACTCCAGAAGCCTCATTTTGATGAACCACAAGGAATTACAATTTTGCTCACAAATTGCTCAGAGACCTCTGCACCACATATAATGTGTGCAATAAAGTTATCCTTCGCTCTTGCTTCATCTTGTCCCACGTTCTCACCAGCAAAGACAGTTAAACATAGTATGACATTTCACAGAAGTGTGGTGGAGTTCTTCCTAAACTTCTAACATGCTGTCCGCTGAAATGATGAACTTCCCACGCCTACCCCAAAATCCACTGACAGGAATTCTTTTTCAGGGATATTTGTACCACCTCCTCCATCCTGTTCTTAAGTTGTGGTGGAGAAAGGCTAGACTTCTCTGCTTCATCTGCAGCCCAGCATCTACAGTCACTCTCTACAAGCAGTCTGAGACATCCTAATTAAACTTACATAAGTGTCTTCAAGTGAATTTTACCAAAAGTTCACATTCTTTAAATTGTGATCTCTATTGTCTCCGCAGTGCAGCACAAGAAAACCCAGCATCATCTGGGTCCTGTTTAAGTTGCAGTTTTCTAGATCTGCTTAGGAGCTAGTCACATATGTAGATATCAAAATTTCCAAACATGGATTTTAACCTGAAATATGCTGAGCTCCACACTGCTGCAGTATTAGCTCTTTGCAGAAGAATTAGATAACTCAAAACTTGCTTGGATAGAACTGCACTGCAGTTACTTCTGTGAAATTCTTGAGTTACAGATAACCAGCTTTGGTAAGTTTTACCTCTGACTGCAATATAGACGTACTTTTACGTGACAGTATTCTGCTGTTTTCAAATCCACATAATCTATCCTGACTTTAAATACTTTAAAATAGTATTTTTAATTTTTAATCATCACAAAAATGGATAGTGACAAAATTAATCAATACAGTGCTACTGAGACTACAAAAAGGCAATCACTTTGCTTTTAATGTTTTTTGTTTGTTTTCTATATTACTTTGGATATAATATATATCTCATAACTT